>CAIGRB010118596.1:49823-68446 GCA_903798255.1 Fraxinus quadrangulata
GTTTTTTGTGCCTTTTTTTTTTTTTTTTTTTTTTTCTTCAGTTTTTGTCATTTTTTGAACTTTATGTCACTTTCTTTTAACTTTATATCACTCTTTTTTATTTATTGTCACTTTTTGAGTATACACACACTTTTATTGTTACAAATGTGTCTATTATAGACTTTTCTAATGCATGTATTTGTAGTTGAATTTAATTTTAACTGTACCTTTTTTTTGTAGGATTAAGATTTGTTATTCCCTCAATTATGTTGGTTCAAAGGAAAAGTGACATTATTATTTCCACAAAAGGTGATAACATAATTAAATGAAAAAATTAGTTCATATCAAAGGACTTTATTTAAGAATACATACTTTGGTGCCTTCATTAATTCGAAGGAAATAGTATTGCAAACACAATTAATACACCAGTTGCTGCTTAGACAAGTTCAACATATGTGACAAATTTGTGAGATTTTCAGTTGAAGGGTTTTTTTTGATATCTGGGCTTAAATGTAATGGAAATGGTGACTTTACCCGATATAGAATGAAGAGTCATTTGAAAGTGCAGTACCTTAAAGATTATCAAAGCATCTCAACAAAAGAGGTCCAAGAAGTGTTTGTAAATTTGCCTACTGACACTTTAGATAAAGATGTCGTTGATATAAGTGTAGTTTATTTGATTACATCATTCCTTTTTTGTACATCGTATCATAAGGTAGTTGATAACTCTTTTTTCTTGTCTTGTAGAGTTTGAGGAGTTGAATTCTTTTTCATGGGATATCAAACTTTTTAGTATGACTCTATCATCCCTAAAGTTTGCATTTAATCAAAGAATGAAGAATATTTTTATGGAAAAGAAGTTTTTAAAGTATGGGTTGAATGTATTCTTACTTGTTTTTCAAGTATGGATTTATGAAACTATCTCTGCTATTGTTAGGAACAATTACTGTATTAAGTACAAACTAAGCGTCCTCGGATGTTAGTTGCAGTAATAATAAGCATATGACGTGTGGGGTTAAGGAATCTTTTATTTGATTAAAGTAAGTTTTATACCTTTTTATTATTTATTTTATGTCTTTAGTTTTTTTCTATTACTTATAAGATTATGTATTTTTTAGTTGGAATTAAATTGAGTTGTGCCTCTTGAGGTAGAGAATGAAGAAGATTATGTAATTGATTTATTTGTTGAAGGTTTGGGGGTTGACCAGGATGATGATGATTTTTAGCATTCTGTTGTTTAACTGGAAAAAGTTATTGGATGAAGGAAAAGCAAAATTAGTTGATCGAGCTGAAAGGTCTGTATAAAAGAAAAACAAATCGAAGATTAACAGATTTGTGGGCATTTTTTTTCTTTTTACTATTTCGTTCATTTCAATTTATTGCTTCTTATTATTCTATGTTCTTTTCAGAAAACCCAACAATCGAATGAAGAACTTTGGAGTTCTTCGGAGACGGCAGACTGAACTGAAAGTTGTTCAATCAAATGATCTAATTTTAAAATGTATTTCAGATCTCAAAGTTTAAATTCAATCAAACCCAATTGAGGACAATTTTAAAGATATTGAATAAAGGAATAAAAGAAATGAAGAATTAATGGAGCGTCTACAAAATTGGAGATGCAAAGTAGACAAGATGCTAACTGTTAATGAGGAACCAATGAAGGTATTTAAGAGTTTTCGAGTTTAAAATTTATATTGGTGACTTTTTGTTGAGTTTTTGTCAGTTTTTTAACTGATTGTCATTTTTGAGTATCTTTGTGACTTTTTTTTTTTGTAGGATGGTGTGGAAAGTTTACCCGATGAAACAGAAAATGTGTTTAATGATTTCTCTAGGTTTTCTTTAGGCATTGAGTTTGAAATTAGTGGTGGGGAAAAAGATGTTGAGGTGCAAAAAGTGACAAGTTAGTTGAAAAAAGTGACAAGGCAGTGGAAAAAGATGACAAGAGCATTGTAGAGAGTAATAAGGTACTTGAAATGAATTTGAATGATCAAATAGAATTTCATGAAGATGATTGGTTAAGAGTCGCTGATATTGTTGCTCGTAGGCAAAAAATGAGTACTTGTATTTTCATTTTATTATATTTTTTCTCATAACTTATATATATTTTTACATTAATATAATTTGACATTTGTGTTTGTGTTATTGTTCATGTTTATGTTCTAGCATGTTGCATCACCATCTGATAAATGTAGAATTGAATTGTTTGACAAAGAATTTGAATTGAAAGATGAAGTTTGGGAAAAATTTGTGGAAGTCACGGCTACGATTGAAGCTGAAATTGGAATTGAAGAGAAATTTTTTGAAACTATTGATATTGATTATGATGTGATCCTAGGCATACCTTTGTAGAAACAAAATAAACATGTAGTGCTTCTTCAGTCTCACTGGGTCAATGAATATAATTTTACATCGGAGACTAAGAAACGTGATGTAAAAGCACTTTTGGATCCCCAATTGGTGTGGGCCCTCCGATGCCACATGATGTTGATGCTTTTGAGCTTTGGTACATGAAGGGATTGATTAAAAAAAAAGTAAGTTGTTACTAATATTTGTTGTTTGTGGGTTTTTTTCCAATAAAGTGACATTTTATGTGACCTTTTGCATTGCGTGATGTAGGTATAAATATTTCAATGATGAAAATTCTATTATCAATCCTTACTTCTACTTTAGTGATATCGTTATCTACCAAACAGTGGTGGTACGAATTGTTTACTCCAAATGAATATCTTGAAGACACAGTAAGTAATTTTGTTTGTTGGTATTTTAAGGTTCTTTTATTTAATTTTTAGTAAAATTGTTGATTTTATCATTTTTCCCTTTTTTTGTAGTATATCGATATGTGTTTCTATTACTTGAGGAAGATGTTAAGGCATGTAGATGGCATAAGCATAAAGGTTACAGCCACATTCTTTCCATTTGATAGCCAAATTAGAGGTTTGTATACTGAATTTTGCCAAGATAAGTCCGCTTTAAAAAAAACAGACTTCTCTTCTTTCATATTTTATAGGGTTGTATATGTTGTGTAATACAAGTTGGAGCCTTGTCAACCTTGTGCTTATGCCAATGAGAATGTCAATTTCAGCCCATTGGATTTTGTCATTTTGACATCCAACACATGTGCCTTAATGTATATAATTCGTACCACAAGATTATGAGGAGGGCTTTAGTAATTGAGACTGTTAAACCATTTTCTGATATAATTCCTCATCTTCTTTTTCACACTGGCTTCTTTGAGGGAAAAGGCATTTCAGAAGAAGCTGCCTTGAAATCATTGGTTGTAAAAATGGTTCCAAANTAAATTCCTTTTCTTTTTGCATGCAGTGGAGACTGTGGAATATATGTAATTAATTATGTCCAATACTTCATTAACGGAAAGTTAAATGAAGTGCCAAAAATATTTAACATTCCACATATTAGAAGAAACTTGACAACTCAATTATATGCTTATGGAAAGAAAAATCAAGATGAGGATTATGATATAGATAATGCATTGGCGGCATTAAAACGATACTAATTAGTAATATGTTAATGTGATAGAGAAGAAGATGATTTTGAAGAAGCGGACATGTCTTGTTATGTAATAACTGATATAGTTGTTAGAATATTTTGTGGATGTACATAAATTGGTTGGTAGTTGATGTATGTAATGACTGATTTGACAAAAAAAAAAAAACAATGTTAATAGTGGCACGATAGCTTCAATTGTAATTTTTGAAGTTTTGAACATGTTTACAATATCAATGGATTAGGAATGTTAGTGATGTAACTGATCAATATTAGTACTAATACCTAACTATAACATGTTTGTAGCTTCTAACATGCTAAAAGCTTGTATAACAAAAACTGACATAATGTCACATTTTTAATAAAAAGTGACATAATTAAAACGATGACATTATGTCACCTTTTTTTAACATGCTAACCGCTTGTATGTCACTTGGCATAAACAGTGACATTATGTCACTTTTTTTTAATAAAAAGTGCATTATATGTTATTAAGAATGCTTTTCTAAAGATGTTTTCTTTAGAATGTCAATGGAGCGGGAATATTGTTGATATAATTGATCAATATTAGTACTAGTGTTCAAGAATTGCAATATGTTATCTAACTACAACATGTTTGTAACTTTTAACATGCTTGCTTCTTGTATGTCAAAAAAAAGTGACACCGTATCACTTTTTTAACAAAAAGTGACATTACGTCACTGGTTGTGGTCGCTTTATATTTTGCATTCATGCTGAAAAGTTCAGCGAAGGATGTTGGAATCTGATCGAGTTATTAAGTGACAATACTTCTAACTGTGGATCTAATGTCAATGAAGTATGATATCAATTCTCACATAAACATATACATAACAAATCATTTTTTAATAAATTCATATCCATAAAAATCCATCGTCACTTTTTTTTAACAAAATTCCATACATATAATAAACTCTAGAATTGACATTTTACTTAGAATATTTGAATTGAAAAACATTCTAAAACAAAAAAATATCAAATAATTTGGTTTCATATGTCTTCAAACTTCCTTTTCTTTTGTGATTTTTTTTTTCACTTATGTTGGATTTTGATATGACCTACAATTGTGGCCATTATTTCTACATCTTCCACATTTTGCACTTTGGATTTTCTCCCTTTTGATGGTATCATTTTTTCTTTAGGTCGTCCGGATTGTTTTTTATTAGAAGCCAAGACTACTCTTGTTTTTACCTCATCGGGTACATTCTAGTCGTTGTGATCTCCAAGTGGAAAAATTGTTTCACTATATCTTTGAATATACATAACTGTTATATAATATATCGAACAATACGAATATGAATCTTCTTTTATTTTTGCAATAACTGTAAGTGCGTATGCACACGAAATCTTGCCCACTTGGAATGGTTGTATGTGCATGTTCTTTCTTCCATATTCAACAAACATGAGGCACAACCATCATTAAATTGGTACAATATCGAACTTGAAGTTGATACCTGTGTGCATAATACAACAGAATACTCTATCAATAAATTTGTCACTATTTTATATTAAATGAATATTTAAACTGAAAATTCAATATGAATAGATGTTGCAAATCATATTATAACAGAAATCTCGACATACAATAACTACAAAACAGAAGGTTTATTGTCTTTTACCTTCATTTTCATTGACTCCACAGACTTTTCTCTCAATTCTTTCTTTTGTTTGGTGGTAAGTGTTGTGAAGCTTGTCCGTGCATTATTTTATGTTTCACAAATCATTGTTGTAACAAGTATATTAACAATTCCAATAACGGCTCTATTAGACAACATTTTGTTGCTTTTGTTATCAAATTTACTGATTCAACTATATTTGAAATCATTGTAGAAAATCTGTTGTTTGTTATAAGCACTTGACCATTTCTCATAACCAATATCTTTCTACACAAAGAAGATTCAAAATATTAATATTTATTTAATCGAAAACAAAAAAAGTGACTTTCTGTCACTTTTTAAACTCACTTTTAACAAAAAAGTGATAGAATGTTACTTTTTGTTTTATCAACACTTACTAACTTTTTAAACAAAAAGTGACATATCATGTTACTTTTAACAAAAAAGTGACATTCTGTTACTCTTTATTTAAAAATTGATATAGACTATTATACAAGTTAATAATGATAACATACCAAATGTGATCAAATCCCCGTATTGATTTTTTCAAGTTGTTTCATATGGAACTCAAATCATTCTTAGAATATGCTCTTACAGCCTTGTTGAAATGTTCTGCAATATTCTTTTCCCTTTTTCTTCCCACTAAAAGACGACTTTAAGTTCTTTAACAAGTGATAGGAACAAGTGACACTCTGTCACTTTTTTAAGTTACACTCTGTCACTTTTTGTTACTCTCACTTTTTTAAGAAAAAGTGACATCGATTATTATAGAACATACCAAATGTGATTGAATTCCTGTATTGATTTCATCAAGTTGTTTCATATGGAACTCAAAATCATTCTTAGAATATGCTCTTACAGCCCTATTGAAATGTTATGCAATATTCTTTCCCTTTTCTATCATACCAAAAGACGACTTTAAGTTCTTTAACAAGTGATACGAACATACACTATGCATTGCATTCTCATATATTTTGTGAATTGCATTTTTTATGCTTTTATGTCTATCTGAGATTATACACAATCTTTCTTGCTCGCCATAAACTTCTTTTAACATAATTAAGAACCACTCTCATGAATCATTAGTTTCTAAATCACCAACTACAAATGCTAACATGAACATATTATTGTTATCTTGCGTATATGCAGTGAAAAGTGTTTCCCCATAGTTACCTTTTAAGAATGTAGCATCTATTACTGGTCTACAATACTTCTATCCTTGAATAGATGCTCATAATACCATGAAGAGATACTTGAATTTGTTGTCCTCATATGTCTCAATATTTGTAACTAGTCTGGGATTTGTTTGTTCTATCATGTACAAGTATTCTGGAAGCTTTTCATATGATTTTGTGGGATCTCCTCTCACCAATTACAATGTTTTCTCCTTAGATCTCCAAGCTTTCTCATAACTCATCGTCATTCCATATATATTCATCACGTCACTTGTAATGTATGTAGGAGTGTATGTTTTTTTGTTGAGATGTACTTGTACATGATGAATTATTCTACTATTGAGCTAGTTGATTGACGATAATCTTCTAAAATGATGTTATTTGAGCATGTATGATCATTTTTAATATAACTTACCTAGAACAAATATGTTCCACCAAGTCTTGAAACTCTAAAAGTTCATTTACACTTATCATCATTACACTTCAACACATATTCTTTCTTATCCGACTTATTTACTTTGAATTGAAAGTTATTATGTGGTGCGTATATCGAAATACTTCTCTTAATCAATGTCTCGTTCTTGAACACTTTATCTTTTGAAATTCCATTCATAGTGACTACAAAAAATGATCAATTCCTCTTTCATTCGCCGTTTCTTCAACTCTTGATATAGTATCAACAACAATTTCTTCCATACTAGGTAATTTCTGAACTGATGTCACAGAATTATCAGTTACAGCTTCACAAAACTATAGTTGCATCATGTCATGTTTTTTGAAAATCACCACCCTCTAAACATTGTATATTATTAACAAATTCAGTTTCGTGACTTTTTGATACCGTTGTTACATCCACGCACAATAGAAAACTTGCAAGATCTTTATCCTTTCTCTTAAGCTCCAAATAAAATGTTAGTAAAATATCATCTAAAATCTCCACCATCGGTAGATTTTTCTTCACTCTATATTGTATTTTTATTCTCTGTATTGATACACTTAGCTTTATCACATAAAATATCATGCACTCAAGGTTGTGGTACGTGCAATCCATCGGGGCAAAAATTTCGATCATTTTATCACTTGTATATTCATTATCTTGTGTCCATTTGCCTTTATAACAAATGAAGACATTAATTTTATCAATACCTATAAAAAGATTACAAAGAAATTGTGTGAAAAAGTGACAGAGTAATGTGCATCTAGTTAATTGATCCAATGAGATACAGTAGCTATTTTGTTGAGAAAAATGACAAAATTCACATTCTCATTGAGCAAATACCTTTCATGCATCAATGTAATTGATTCAAAATTTTCTTTTTCATATGTATTAACATGAAACATGGTTTCAATTCGTACATTCAAATTTCTAAAGCGCACACGTATGCATCTAGTTAATTGTTCCAATGAGATATTGTGTTTTTTTTAGAAAAGTAACCTAGCGTCACTTTTTCACAAAAAAGTGACAGAATTCACATTATCCTTGTGTCAAACACCTTGCATGCATTAATGATTTAATTGATTCAAAGTTTTCTTTTTCATATTTATTACCATAAAATATGGCTTGAATTGATATGTTCAAATTTTCAAAAAAGCACAAGTATGCATCTAGTTAATTGCTCCAATGATATAGTGTGATTTTTATTTTAGAAAAGTGACAGAATTCACATTCTTCTTTTTGTACAACACTTTGCCTGCATCAATGATTTAAATGATTCAAAGTTAATTTTTCATATGTATTGATACAATTCATTTCCTCTCAAGTTCAACAATGTTATTTTCTAACATTTTTCCAATCACATAATACATAGAGAAAAAAAAACTTTGTAAATGTAAATTATTTACACTATAAGGTTTGAACTAAACCTAATCACAAAATCCAAATAAAATTGAGATATACAATGAACTATGATGATTATAATTCGTATGCGAGAGATTATTTATCTGGAAATTGATAATTACGTTTTTTACTTTTATAATCTATGCAAAGAGAATACTAAACATTCTTAAAATGATAAAATTGGAGAACTAATTAAACAGTGAGTCAAAAACACACACAAAAAAAAAAAAAAACTGCAATTTTGTTTTTCAATATTTTTTCAGAGCTTTCAATATTGAAATAGCTTTGATCTTTTTTCAAAGCTTTGAATAATAAATGAATTTGTAGATGATTTCCTCTTCTCCTTCTGATTTTCCCTTGTTTTTTAGGCTTATTTTTGTTGATGCCGTGATGTTTATGTTTGAGTGTATTTTGTACGTTGAGATATACTTAATTACCATTTAATCCAAGTTTATCATATTTTCTCAAAACTATCCCAAAATATAAGGTATTTGTATAAGTACCCCAACTATATTTGCACAAAGGAATTTACAAAACAAAACGTAGCCCAAATAAAAACATACTTATGAAACTCATCCATATATAAATCACACAAACTACAAAACCCTAACTTTTTTTCCTCTTCATTTGATACATTCAAGCGGTAGCCTCACATCTTTTTGGGGTGGAAATGGTTTCCGAGTGGAGTATTTGTGCAAAGAGTAGGACATACTTGGTAGCGTGGTCTTCTAGCCTCCATTCTTACCAAGGAGCTCTTCATTGGTTAATGTTTCAGAGGTTAGGGCTTAAAGAAGGCAATGGTTCAACAATCCCTCTTCGACAATCCGTCTCCTGCAAATCTCTGGTCGCCACTAACTCTTCCGATTCACATCAATTTAAAACTATTTCTAATAATTTTCATTTATTTTTTATGTTTCTTTGTAAGTTTTACCATGAAAGGAGTTAGATCGAAGGCCAACACCTCTTGGAATGATGTTTATGGTGGTGGTTTCGAATTAGAAATGGCTTATGCTTTAGGCTCCTATGTTGATTTTTTTTGTTTGTAATTTTGTTAAGCAAGTGTTGAAATAATTTGTTTTGTTTTTGAAAGGAGGTTGTTTGAATCATCTTGATAGAATAAATTGGTTAACCATGAGGCATTTGCTTTATATTGATTGAAACTAATCAAAGAAGGAAAGAACCATCAATTCTCTTTGTTTTAAGAAGGGAAGGGAAGGGAATGTATACGTTTTAGATTTAATGTACAATATGAGGAAATTTGTGCAGTATTATAATAATGGCAAAATTTTAAATAATTTTCTCCGTTCCAGAAGTAGATCCAATGTTACAGTACTTACTGAGTAGTTGACAAGAATATAGTCATCAATGTGCAAGTTATTGTTGGGTTGTGGGCCCATATAATATAGTTTTGCTCATGTAAAAATAACAATATTCTTAAATTAAATAATTTTGTTATTTCATTTATTGTATTTATTTAATCATTGAGCATGCAAGTTAAAGTTCCTATGATCACTAGTGATAACATAAGTTGGATACTTACGTTGAGAAGTACAGTGTGGCATAACTTATATTTTGATCATAAATAATTTGTTCACTAAATATGTACAAGGGTTGGCACCTTGTACCGGAAGGTCGTAGTGTTGTCCAATTCACTATTCGAGTTTGTGATTTGTCCTTATCACACATATAGTTAAAGGTAACACTAGTACACTTGGAGTCTATTGAACGGACCACTGTTGAGTTTAATTCTATAGCATGAATTTCCGGAGAATTAAATTCCACTTGACCCTTGTGTATTTCATCTAAATCCATTGATAGAGTTATGAATATCTTTTCGTGATT
The DNA here is from genome assembly GCA_903798255.1 of Fraxinus quadrangulata. Lineage (NCBI taxonomy): Eukaryota > Viridiplantae > Streptophyta > Magnoliopsida > Lamiales > Oleaceae > Fraxinus > Fraxinus quadrangulata. The sequence goes on from CAIGRB010118596.1 coordinate 59,795, forward strand.
TTAATGGTTCTTTGATTCATCAATGGGTGAAACCAATTTGATTGGTTAAATATCTCGAAGAGTTGGGAACTTGAGAATGAGCGAAGTAGATAACATGAATTCGTGTCGGGAACTGTCGCCTTAAAAAAGCGGTGGAGTGACTATTTAAGTATTTTCTATTGAACGGTTAAAATCTGAGCTCAGTATTTAGTGACAGCTAAATTTCTATATCTGTGATTTGTTCACAAGACTGTTGAAGAAAATTATACTTAATTTAGTTAGAATAATTAGAGGGGCAAAATGATCATTTATGCTTGTACCTAATTATCAAATCTCGGACGGGGATAAAATACATATACGACATGTTAAAAGAAAGTATTATAGATTTATTGGCTTCGGTGATTTTATATATTTCGAGAGTTCTGTCTTTTGTCTTTAGTGAAAAATGCAAAGACCAATAATTTTGGGTCGTGTAAGGTCGACTAAACATATCTAATTATTGGAGCTTGGAAAATATATGTCCGATTAGATCTCTGTGGTAGCTTCATAAAATAATTGAACTTAATTACGGTAATTATAATAGTTTTGGACTTAATTGTAATTACAATAAAATTTTGTACTTACTTGTAATTACTATAAAAGCTGTAAACTTAATCATAATTGTAATTGAAGTTCTAGGAAAGTTCTAGGACTACACATGTAATTTAATGTAAACTAATTGGATTTTAATTTTAATTAAAACTCCTACTTGGATTTTAATTAAAACTTCTATTTGATAATATAATTATTATTCTACAAAGATTGGGATTTTTTTTTATCTCTATAAATAGAGATTAGATGGACATAAAATCTTACAAGAATCATAATACATAATTCCATAGTGTTCAAATTTAGAAAGAAAAAGAGAAAAAGTGAGAAAAATACTATTTTCTTATTGTCCAATCCAAGAATTAGTTTCTTGATTTAATTAAAAGAATGTGCCCACCATCGGTATACTCTTGACTTTGGAGAATACCATAGAAGACTTAAAGGTTTGAAACATCAACTTCTTGCAATTGAAAGATTGGAAGTTCATGATTGGGAATTAATTCAAGAATTAATCATTAAATTTAGGTAAAAATTCAAGTCCCTAAATCTTGATATAACATGCACGTGAACATCTAGACGATCTTGTTTATCGAATTAAAGAATTTTTTATTTAATTTGTGGATAATTCCGCTTCCGCATTCCAACAATTATATGGTTGAAGGAGAGATTGTTTAAACTATTATGATAGAATAAATTAGTTAAGCGAGAGGTATCTACTTGAAGTTGAATGAAAATGACTGAAGGAAAAATAGTTGATTCTCTTTGTTATAAGAGAAATGGAATAAAAGGGAACACTATACAGCAGAGCATCATAATTCTTATATTTGAATGAATAAGAGTAAGGGAATATATAATATATATTGCATTTAAGGAATGTTTAATAATATGGACTTGACAGTATTAAGAAAAGCTAAGTGTTGAGATAATCTATTTTCTGTTCATTTGGTTCGCTTATTCTATTTGTTGTATGCCTTGAACTAAATTTCTTTTACTTGTGCCAGATATGTGAACCATGACAAGTTTCCCTTCATTTTGAAGAAATGAAGATATATTCTGATCACTATCTATTTTTAACTCCATTTAGGAAAAGAGATTCACCATACTTCAATATGCAGGTTATATCCATGCGTTATGAAATTTATCTGATAGTTGGATTTTGCACTTTTAACTTTAGGTCATAAACAAAACTGACCTGACAGCTGCAGTTGGAGTGGATCTACAGGTCATGGAGAGTGATGCAGTTAGAATAAGGGATGGTGACCCATTCGTTTTGCACAGGTTTTTTAAATTTTCTTTTTCTTATATTCTTTATGGTATGGATTATAGCCCAGTGAGGTCAAATAATTTTATCTTTTGTCCTAGACTTGAATAGATTAATAGTAGCATGAGAAAATGCGGAATGACAAGAAGAGGAGTGGATATTAGTAAAGTTTATCTGGATGTAGGTTTATTGAAGTTTCCAGTATTCCACCACGTAATGATGTGTACAACGTGTTTGAGTTCTAAAAAAAATAAGTGATTTTCGATTTATATAAAAAATATTGGCTCTCCTAGTTTCATTTTTGACATGCATTTGCTATTTTCTTCCCAAGTGGACTATGGTCACTACTTTACTGAAACAATGTTATTGCCTTCATAGTAACGATAATTGAAACTATGCTTGAGCAGGTCAAGACTGGTGTTTGGGAAGTAGCAACTTGAATAACCATCATTGACTCATTGTGCCCTATGTATTCTTTATTATGTTAATTAGAATCGGCAAACTTTGCTTAGCATTTTTTTTTTTTTTTTATTCTCTGGAAATCCAAGTGAAGAATATCATATTAACTTTAACGAGAAATAAAATTATGAGTTGGCTCGTATTCAGCATGTTGTTGATTGGAAGCAAGTCTTTTGAATTTAAGTTCTAATAAATTTTGTTCCGAGAAAAGAAATATTGTTATATTAATCAGTATTTTTTTTAAATTTTAATTTAAATTAGTAATGGAAATAGGAACGGAAATTCGTTGCTAATTTGGGACTATTCAAAGTTGTTGCTACTGTCATGGTTAAATCAAACCCGTCGATGATTATCAACCAAAAAATTGTTGTTAATTTTTTAGTAATTAGCGACATATTTAAATTACCGGTGCCACTTTCAACTACTATTTTAGCGACGGATTTTGCAGTCGCTGAAGCCGAGTTTTGGGGTTGTGTATGTGCTCATTCTTGTACCATTTTTAAACAATCATTAAGGCAATTACATACCACAAGTTTTAATGTCAAAGTATCTTTATTCTTTGATCAAATAATTTTTTCAAAAACTTTAAATAAACGTCTAGTGCATATAAATCCTCACAATCGTGCTATACGTACTAGGGTTGCTTCATAGGAGGTTCACAAGGTGACATGGCAATCATTAGAAAAAAAACCCAAAATGAAATCCTCTCATGCATCATTTCCCCCTAAATCCAAACCCTGGAAACTAGCTCCTCCCTTTACAACGGCAAGACAATACCGTTGCACCCATCTCTACCTCCGGCCGGTTCCAAAAGAATAGCTTTCTCACTTTGTAATATGAAAGCATAGATGACATTTATGGTCTGTCTTCTACAATTTTTTGTCCTGATATGAAGACAAGCAAGAAAAATGAGTAATCTATCAAGTAAATAACGGAATTAATATAAGTAAATTGAAACAAATACTCTCCTATCAATACTCCAATGATTTTGTCATCAAGATGGATGGATCGAGACTCAGATCAAGAGTTGAAAATCACACAGCAGCACCACACAAATTGGACCAAAGTAACCCATTCAAATTGGACCACAACAACTATCCAAAACTGGCTAAGAGAAGCTACGCACAAAAGACAGCACGAGCAAATTGAAACAGGGGTAGAAACGTGCACGAAGCATCAGCCGAGAAAATTTAATCTGACGGTTAGGTCACCAGTACAGAACCAATAAAGAACGGGAGCAGAGACGACAACCCACAGAAGGGCAGGAGACAGAGGCTAAAGGTCACAAAGAGAAGCAACCAAGAAAAGGCCAGAGGCACAGCCAATGTCAAATGAAAGAGGAAGCCATATGTTGTGTCTCAACACAAAAGGAAACACCCCATTTAAATACACCACATAATAGGTTAAGTAATGGGTCGATCTCATAGAGTGGTCTTGGTCCTTCTTTGCAACTTGAGCTACCAAGTGTGAATTTCGACTCAACACATAAAGTGCTTCATTAATTGACTTATGAAAAGTCTAATGAATAATTCCAACCCGAATATTCATTATTGCCCCAAGTTTTATTTGGTATCAAAACACCTTGAAGCCAAATGTACCTGTAAAAGAAAAAAAAAACTAGTTTAGTAGTCGTACAATGTGATTTCAAACAAAATTAAAACACCATATACCTTTACCGATATTTAGAAGTGTAAGGTAACTTCTAAACTTTACTAGGGTAGCACCTTACTGCTTATGTTTGTAGGGTTATAATCTGAATATACTTTCTCAAGTTTTACCAAACCTTGAGACACAATATCTCTAATAAAATGCAACTTAACATCTATATGTTTAGTGTTTTTGTGAAACACGGGATTCTTACACAAATGGATGGTAGATTGACTATCAGAATATATTATCACATTCTCACTTAAAGCACATAGTTCATTAAGTAATCCTCTAAACCACAAAACTTTTTTAATAGCTTTGGTGGCAGCAATATATTCAGATTCATGTTGAAGCGAGTCTTTTAACTTACACAAAGTAAACAAACAAGAAGAAGTAGACTTCCTATTATCTCTATCACCGCTACAGTCAGCATCCATGAACCATTTAAGTTTTACACCCTTATCAACAGACTTATAATCTAACCCCTCATTAAAAGTGCTCTTCAAGGACCTTAGCAACAAATTTAAAGCATCCCAATGTTTGGGACCAAGATTGGACAAGTACCTCTTAGCACACTCACAATGAAAACCAAATCAGATCATAAGGTACATAATAGAACCAATAACATTAGAGTAAGGAACTTTACTCATAAAATATTTTTCTTCTTCATTTCCAGGTGATTGGTCATTTGATAATACAAAATGGTTTCCAAGAGGCACGTACAAGCAAGAATTAGACCTATTTAGGTTAATTTCAATACCAAAGATCCGCCTAACATGTCCTAAGTCAAATTCTTTCCCTAACTCCATTTTAATCTTGTTTACAACTTTCATATTAGGTCCCAATTAACAACATGTTGTCCACATAGAGTAACACACACACACACACTCACTCACTCTCTCTCTCTCTCTCTCTCTCTCTCTCTCTCTCTTTGTGTGGTGCAGGTAATACAAGCAACAATCAAACTCACTCCTCCTAAAACCAAAAGATAGCACATAGGATTCAAACTTTTTATACAACTGACTCGGTGATTATTTTAGCCTATAAAGAGATTTCTTTATAAAACACATACGGTCATGTTCAGATTTACTTTCAAAACCTTTGGATAGATTCATAAAAATCTTTTCATAAAGGTCACCATGAAAAAAATATTTTGACATCAAGTTGTTCAAATTCCGTGTCGTAGTAAGCAACAAAAACAATAAGCATAACTCTAATAGTGGTATACTTAACAACTGATGAAAATATCTCATTATAATTTTGTATCCCTTAGTTACAAACCTAATCTTGTATCTCACAGGCTCACTCTCAGTTGTTCCCTCCTCAATTTTTATAAATCCATTTGCATCCATGGATTATTCATAGGCAGCCCTAGGAACTAAATCCCAAATTTTCTCTTGGCACCTAACCACTCCTCATAGGTATTTGGCTCCTTATAAACAAGTTCTTGATAACTAGTATAGACTACGGTATATTCAGACATCTTTTGGGGATTTCTTATGTGGTCTCCTCACTCTATCTCTAACTAATTGGTAATGAGCCAGAGGGCTTTGGTCGATAAGGCTTTCCTCAACAACTTGTACATCACCTTCTAACTCTATGTTATATTGATTTTAGGTAATACTCTCCATGTAACTCGAAATAATGAGAATGTGGACATTTACACGCTCCACCTCAATTACGGACTCTCCCCTAACAGTTTTTTGATGCTCTTCACTCTATTAGCAAGGCATCTTAGATTCATTAAATGTGATATTGTGACTTTTGATTATTCTCACACCTTTTTTAGTTCCGAACCTTATGTTTGACCTTCCCTACTAGGTTTTGCTCCATTATGACTTAAGCCACGTTTTTAGCCCTCCACTCAATAGTATATATAGTCAATGGGTCCTTGTTGCAACCTCAAACATTCTAATCCCTACCCATTACCTCAACCCACTCCTCAAAAGTCAAGATAATAGGAACACTACCTCGGAGCAAATTATCCTAATTTCAGCCCCTATTACCAAAACCCTCATCTTAACGAGACATTATTAAAGGTTTTGAAATTTTTGGAAAGTAAATAGAAAATAGATAAAGAAGGAACAGAAATTCAAACAAAACTTTACCGAAAGAGATTATTTTGCTCCTACAACTTAAATGGAGCAAAATAGTCATCAGAATCACATATCTGCTTGTTGGAATGTAGGTTTAGTTGATGGAATTTTAGATAAAATCAGTTTATTTAAATTTTCAGAGTTCTGTAAAGTGAAGAATTTGAAAAATGGGTTGAAGGGAATGGCACAATGATGCAATACCCATTGGACCTTATGTGTGAGCCCAGCTGGAATTAATTGAAGCCCAGCTACTGATATGTTTAAATAGTGCAAGAAAATGTGATTGTTTGAGAAGTTGAAATCTTGCTTTCACTTATTTGATGAAATGAATGCCAATAGAGTCACCACGTGTCGCTTCCAACACCATTGGATGGGTGACTGTGGTGTGACCCATTTAAAAGGGTTTCTAGGGTTCGAGATACTTACTTCAGGCTTCAAGAATCTTCCATTCTCTCGTGTGTTCTTTGCTCTGTTTGAGCTTCTTCTTTTGATCTCTCTATTGAAAATCAAAATACTCTTTTGATTTTCTTGTTCTTTCTCAAATATCGTATTCTTGTGTGATTTCTCTTTGAAATGAGAGTGAGAGCTTTGTTCTTGAGTGAACTGCTGTAATCTGAGGGTTGAGATCTTGTGTGAAACACCGATTTAGTATGAGTACTTAAATTCTTTGTAATCCATATTTTGGTTGTGATTTACGTTCGAACAATGGTTGTACAGTGACTGAGGTGCTGGAAACTCAGATTTGGCCCGTGGGCTTTAATGATAAGTTTCATTACCTTTCAGTTTCTTGAGTTCGATTCCAGTTGATTTTGAAGCTTATTGTTTTTGTTATTTCAGTCCATTTACGTTCATTATTTCAGTTCGGTGTTTCGTTCCTGTTAGCACATAATTTTTTGTTGATTTGTGAGCTAATCTTTGTGAACACCTCCCACAGTGGTATCAGAGCATCTAGAGGTAGTTTTTGATATGCTGGGCGTTTAATTTTTACACTGAAACTATTCTCTTGAGCTAGTCTACAATTTCTGGAAACCCTAATTAAGGGGCTTTGGTGAGGTTTGTCCACTTCTTGAATTATTTACTTGAATATCAAGCTGTAAATTTGTGTTTGGGTATTCTGACTAGATTGGGTGACTACCTTGTGTGGATATTGCCCCGTCTGAGATACTGCCCTATTTTTGGTTACTGCATTCAGTTGGTTTTTCTACCAAGTTTGTGGATTATGTATTGTGTAGATATTCTGACTTGTTTTTTGAAAACATGAATCAAGACTCCTTGTAATTCATTTGTCCAGAAACCTAGAGTTGTCTAGAATCTGATGGTTACTTGGATCAAAGTCAAGATTCTTGATAATCTTGTTTTCTGAAAAACATTCCTACAGTATTACTTAAGCGTGATTGAGTGTTGTACATAATTTTCCCTCTGTACAATCTGGTTTTGTATAGATTTGTCTAAATTGTGTACAGTGTGATATAATTCTGAAGTGCCTACTCTCTGTACTTGCAATCTGTATATTCTTTAGTGTCCCTTGTGTAGTGATACTTGACTAATCTGTATTGCAAGTTATTGGTTGGTGTCTGATTGATTTGCGTATATCCATTTCATTCATATTTTTTTAATACTTCTTCAAAATTTGAAATGGATGTTTTTAATGGCAAATGAGGCTTTAGTCTCTGGTATCAGAAAATGAGAGCTCTTTTACTTCAACAAAAATGTGCTAAGGCTATTGATGAGTCATGGCCTATTAATCTTGAATCTAGTAAAGTGACTGAATAAGATGAAACAGCATGGAGTACTATTTTCTTGCATTTATCTGACAATATGATTAGAGAAATTGGTGAGACTAAGACTACTGCTGAATTGTGGAAAAAATTGGAAACCACTTATTTGAATTAAACTATGCCTAATAAGGTGTATCTTTTAAAATAATTCTTTGGTTTTAAACTGGACCCTTCNCTGCTGAATTGTGGAAGAAATTGGAAACCACCTATTTGAATAAAACTATGCCTAATAAGGTGTATCTTTTAAAACAATTTTTTGGTTTCAAACTAGACCCTTCTCTTGATCTTGAGTCTAATATTGATAGATTCAATAGACTATCCCGTGACCTAGCCAACTGTGATGAGAAACTCTCAAAAGATTAGCTGGATGTGGTTCTTCTAAACTCTATTGGTGATAAGTATAAAGATGTTAGAAGTGCACTTTAATAAGGGAGGGATACTCTAACCACTGAGGTGATTATTAATGCTTTGCGGTCTAAAGAGTTACAGCTAAAATCTGATAAGAAAGAGTCCGTTAGTTGCAGTCCAAGTTTAATCCCAAGAATGGTAATTTTAATAAGAAACCCAGACATAGAAAAAATGGCAACTTTAAAGACAAAAATAAAATGAAGACAAAAGGGAAAAAGTGTTTCTATTGTCTATAAGAATTTATGATTCTAAAAATAAGTCTAAAAATGATGGTGGGATGCTTTAGCTTATAATGATTCTAATATTGATGAAGTTTATGTGGCTGTTAGCTGTCCACCTTGTCAAGAGTGGATTCTTGACTCCGGTTGCACCTATCATATGTGTCCTAATAAGGAATTGTTTACTGATTTTAAAAATATAATTGGTGGTAATGTTT
>CAIGRB010118625.1:10796-28215 GCA_903798255.1 Fraxinus quadrangulata
TCATCATTGGAGGCTGGACAATTGGACAGCTTGGAGTGCAGATTGTGATCGTTCCAATTCAAGAAAAAGTAAAGGAGTTTGCAGAAATCATCAAAAGTATAATTTTTATGACAGTTTCTATCTAAACACAAAGCGGATCCTTGTATGGGAATTGAAAATTGCTTATTTTCCGCTGCGCATGTTTAAGTAAATTCCCAACATATTCATCCCACAAATTTGACAGGGTCCTCAATTTTCATACATCCTACCTGCTCTACCCCTGTCTCTTGTTCTTCCTCTGAGATTAGAAAACCTTCCACTATTACCAGATCTAAAAACTCTACCACCACCAGAAGTTAGTCTCTGAGTTAACTACATACTTGACTGATTGATATTCATTGTGCCTAAGTCATTCTTAACTTGGTTGAGGTATTCAAGCATGCTCTCAAAGGTCATGAGAACAGATGATAGTTCATGCCATGATATCTCCTTCTTGCTATTTATTTGCACCATAAAATGTGTATATTCTTCATCCAATCCAGATAGAGCTTGAGTTACCAGATCACTTGGATCTATGGTTTTTCCAGCGATCTGCAAATTGTCTACCAACAGTTTGATGGTAGTAAGATGTTGATCCATGGACATTGATCATTTTCTTGTCCTCTGCAACTCTGTAGTGGGAAATATAACTCTAGATCTATTCATTATCCCATAACTTTTCTTAACTACACTTCATAGCTCACTTGAGCTGGTGAACCTCATCACTCTCATTGCAATCTCAAGAGTCATGGATGAATACAACCATCCTATTAATAGCCGATTAATTGAAACTCACTTACCGTAATCAGGATTTTGAACCATTTCTATAGTTTCTCCCTATTTATTAATAGTCTGAGTTTCTAGAAACTTTGGTGTACAAGGCTTTGTTCCCACCAAATATCCTTCACGATCATGTCCTCTGATCATGGGCATAACCATGTTTTGCCATAGAAGAAAGTTATCTTTGTTCAGCATCCCTGTTGGAGTCTGAACGAGGTTCATCCCAAAAGATGAGGTTTGGTTCATAAGAGATTAAATGGTTGTAGTGCTCGACTCACTAGGAGGAGTTTGTCCTCCTAAATCGGTGTTAGCCAATATGATTTGAGACCAAGTTAGAAAAAAGAAATAATAATGATCTCTGCTCATTCGAAAATTTTTCAGCTCAATTAGCTTATCCATTGCCTTCTCTGTTTATAACTGAATTGCAATACATATATTTTATATACAAGATAATATTCTTGTTTTTCCTATCTACTAGTGACAAGTGTTTAACTGTATACAGTATATACATATCCCTTAAATTGAGAAAATACACTATTATGTACTGTCAATATTGTTATTGGTATTAACATCCTCTAGAGCAAGAATATTCAGGTAGTTGATTAATCCTAACAAGCTCGCTCCTTAGAAGTTCATGCGTGTGATGTATTCATAGATGTGGTCGACAATATTGCCTTTTCCACAAAATTTTTGCGTTTTGGGTATTAGGAATTTGTAAGGGCTTCCCAACACTTTGATTGCCTTAGAGAATGGGGTTATTTGTCATCCATCTCTTCATGCGGAGCTATCTGCTCTCCATTCCTTCAATGGGAGCACATGAAGAAGCCTGGTTCTTCCACTTGATGAGCTCGTTGGCTTCTTCTTGCCCATTTTCCTCCAAGAAGCCTCATCTTGGGCGGCCTCGACACCTCTTAGTTTATTGAAGACACTAGTAGACCTAGAAGGTCTCCACACTGCCTCACAATAGGATGCTTGCATTCCTATGCCTGGGGAGTTAGTAGACGGGTCAACTGTTTGGTGTGAGGAATGTGATGCGTGTTCTTGCCTCCATACCCATGGAAAGGTGGAAGTGTATATCCTTAATCAAGTACAAGTATTAGTAGCATAACAAAAATGTCTTCCTTGTCATTAATATGTTTGGTCGCGGCAATTGTGAACTCTTGTGAACTCTCGAGAGAATTATGATAATATTTTATTCGGCAAAATCTGCATGCTGGCAGCGATACTGGCTATGGTTCAAGTTAACCTAGCCATCCTTTTTGATGTGCTTTGATTTCTTCATCTTCAAGTATTACTTTCTGAAACGGTAAGATTTTCGTTCCCACTCCTTTTTGGATTCTCATCACTATTTGATCCGCTCTCTCATTTTTCTAGCTTTTATTTTTCCTCACGACATTCTCTCGTGATTTTGATAAGTATTCTCACAAATGGCACCAAAACGTTGACCTAAAAAATGGATAATATTTTGCCCTGTTTGAAACCCATTCTATTTTTCATTCTATTTCTCATTTTTCATTTCAACCACATATTCTATCAATAAAATAATATTATACATAAATCCAAAAATTCTCATTACTTTTTAACCACACAATCTTTCATCAATCACTATTCCAAAAATTTTTTTAAACCCAAAATGGGTGTCAAACAGGGTCAAATTGTTAAAGCAAACAATAGTTTTTCCTCCCAAACTCAATGGGATTTTTCTTTTTTTGGGGATTTTAGATGTATTTTAGAAGTCAATTTTGTAGTAGAGAGAGATGGAGATTTCGCCATTTTTTCAGCTGGAGTGTGTTTCTCAATTGAAGTTGTTTTTTCAATTTTCGATAGATCCGACCCCATATACTCCTTCAATCCGAGGCATTTCCTAGAGTGTAAGTTTAAATATCATTTTTTAGACCCCTTTCCATTGTGCAATGGTCTTATTTATTTCATTTTAGGGGAATTTTTGTTATTTTCTTGATTTGACGTTCTTTCATCATTACGGAGGAAGTCATGACTAAGTCTCATTTTTAATGCTTATGGATGTTCGTGTTTTGTGACATTTGTTCGGGATTTTATTGTTTGCACTTTGACTTGGTGCACTAAAGTCCAGGTTCATTCTATCAAATTTTGTAGCGAGGTTACATCCACATCCGACGCCTTTAGACCTGTAATTGATCGAGGCATCAAATCACATTTCGATAGTTGTTAGGATTGTGCACGCCCCGTTGCTTAGGTGAGCCTCAATGACTGAGACTATTTTTCATTCAACCATGCTTCAGCGATCGCTGCGCAAATGTTCATATTTCACATGGGCGTGCGATGGGTACTTTTGTTCGTGGTGGTGGTTTAATTGGAATACAGAAGAACCATAATTATTTTAAAATGCATAGCCCTTGTTTGAGCTTCATTTTTCTATCAAAATGTATTCATGAACAGTGATTTGACCCCAATTTCAACCACCTTTTTAATAAAATAATATTACACGTAAATTCAAAATTTTTCCTTGTTTTTTAACTATACATTCTCCATCATAACACTATTACAAAATGTATTTAAAAAAAAACGAGGCTCAAACAATGGCATAATATAAGTGACGGATGAAAAATAACGTAGAAATTTTTAACCTGAAACCTCAATGATTGGAAACTTTCTGCTACAATTATCTATCTTACATATGGATCCAAACTAAGAAAATTAAAAGTTCAAAATCCCCAAAAAATATAAACAAGTGCAAAATTACATGTAATAAGAACAATTGGACATAAAGAAAATTGACAAAGTTTTGAGGCCTGAAATTTGATTGACATTATTTACAAACCATTAGTTGCTGCATCACATAAGGTTCTTCCCTGACCTAACTAGCTACAAACATAAAAACTACGTAAAGTTGTAAGAAAAAAACAAACGAGGGAGGTCCTCTGGGGATAACTGAACATATTCCAAACCGATACTAATGTACAATAAACTAGAACTCTTGAGACAAGTATGCCAAAAATGTAGAAACTTTCTTACACATAAAATTCAAAATTGTTTCCAACAAAATGAAATTTTCTCTCATACATACAAGTAGTATAAATAAAACATAATCGATATTTATATCTAGTTTTCGAGTTCTTGAGCAAGAGCAGTGGGGAAAATTGTTCTCTCACTCTAAGCCAAAATTCTTCACAAGTTTCTCAGTTATTCTTTGGGGGATGTGATTTTGGGGTACGATAATCGGCACTAAACACCATCGAATTTTCCATTTCTACCTTCAATTCTTTAATATTTCTCCCACTTGATGGAATTATCTTGCCTTTCTCTTTTTTCTTCTCCTTTCTCTTCGATTTTGGTTCTCCGGCTACTATCTTTCGTCCTCCAATTTGGCACAAAGTTTCAAATCCCTAATGTAGTAAGAAGTTAACCATTAGTACTATAGACAATATTTAAGGCAGAAAAAAAAGTTAAAATCTTGTTTATCATATTGTTTAATTTTGTGTACTAAATACGTACGAGATTGAACAGAATGAACAAAGAGAAAATCATATAGCCGACCCCAAATCATAGGAAAAAAAAGCCTTAGTTTGATGGTTTTGTAAGAAGTATTAGCGTACAAAATTTGCCTACTAACATTACCTTTTCACAATTCAAGTCGCTCTTTGGCGCCATTACGAACCTACTCTCAGCTGCAGCCATATTATTCTCCTTCACTGCAGAAGTAAAAGCAGAAAACTTGCTTATTCACAAATAAGTAACTTATAAATTAGTAAAAACTCAAGAAGGAAAGGCATGTAAACACATAAACCTTGATTTGCATGTGTAACATAGTCCTGCAAGACTAGTAAAAAAAAGATGAAGAAAAAGCTAAGCCCATAAAAACTTCTGAACGCCATTTTGCCTTTTTCTTATTTAGACGCTTTGTTGTTCAAGAAAGATGGAGAGAAAGCACGTAAAATGGATTGACTGGCTTTATAGAGATAGTTAGACTTAGACTTGTTTGGCACGTTATACTGTCGGGCAGAGTTCGGTATGCAATCAAAGTCAAGTCAAAGCTTGGGTTCCATAACTACTTTTTTTGGTATAAAATAACGATTTTAGTACAATTAGTACATTGAAAAACTCAAAATTAGTGAAAGAGCAAAACAAGGTTCAAAGTTACAGTTAAAAAGTAAAAGATGAATTTTTCTAGGTTAGTTCACAAATGTAAGGGAAAAGGCACATGACAGCGTGATATTGACGACGGGGGTGTTTTCCCCCTGTCTGCCGCCATGCATGCAACGACAAATTTTTTGATATTTTATTCATAAATTACTATATATATATATACACATGGGTGTATGCATATGTGTATATGCGTGTTCTAAATTCCCTTTTTTTTTAGGTGGGGGTAGGCCATCATAGTTAGCGTTGAGATTTTTAAGGTTTTAAATTTACTTTTATATGAGATTTTCTATATACATTTCGTAAGTTTATCTATACGTAATTTTGAAAGTATTAATATAATGTGGGCTTTGTCAATGTGGGATATCGCTTATAGTTAAGATCGGCATAAAGGTTGGAGAACGAAAACCACTTGATGTCTTCCTACTTGGAGGAGGGTTTCATTTTGTTCCAAAGGGACGAACGTAGTGCTTGTTAGTTTCATTATCTTATTTGAATAATGATATTAACGTTCTTCATTTTGGCAGTGAAACACTAGATTGAACATTGAATGTCTAATTTAACACCATAACGAAGGACCTTCATTATGTCCATATAGCTGTAAAGTTAATATTCGTATCTTTAATTGTAAATCATACACCTGTAAAGATACACAGTATTGTTTACTTTTTTGTAAGAAATTGATGTGGTGTACTAACATTTACTTCTTTATAAGAACCAAAGGCTTTTCACACATATCGAAAAATACAGTATAACACTTGTACTCAAAAAATGCCTCGCAATCATTGTAAACTTGGAGACTTCAAGTTAAAGTAAGTTGTTTCATACTTTCTTTTATTTTATAATTCTCTTTACTTTATTTATTTTTCGGGCAAGGTCTAAAGAGGAAACACAAGGTAAGGAATTAATTTATTCAGAAGCACTATTATAATGTTTTTTTTTTTTTTTCAAACATATTTTTGACGCTCTTAGCTTCTTTATTCTGAATTTCATGATCAAAAAATAAAGTAATCCCCTGAGTTAGTTTGGTGGTATTTTGTCCCAATTGAGGGAGTTTGTTTATTTAAACATGATGAAAGGTTTTTTTGGTTACAATCTTAAATTTTTTAGAAGGTCAAGAAAAAAAGCTAAGAGAGAGCTAAAAAAAATCTGAAAAAATTAATTTGCTAAACGGTAAAGTATTCTAAGGTCATTACAAAAATACTGTTTCAAGTTTTTATATTTTGTGTCATTAGGCAAATATACTTAATCTACTTTATTTTGTTGTTCATTAGAAGTTTTAACGAATTTATCGATATTTGTATAGAAAATAGAGAGATTGTTAGATTAGTTGTTATAGAAAATCGTCAATTATCCACATTAGATAAAAATAGAGATGACTCATCTTTATAGATCAAGAGGCAAATAACCAGGCGTTCTATTTTTCAGTGTCGGAGCTTCTTAATAAAAGATTCGTAACTGTAGAAAAGGATATAAAGAAATAAAAATTGTAAGAGAATATAAAAAATAATAGTAATATAATAAAAAGAAAACAAATATTTTCTCTTAGACAAGATTCTTAACAGAGCCTTTTTAGACAAGATTCTTAACATAGCCTTTTTAAATAGAAATCAATGTCAAAATTGTTTAGAAATCCATTGTAATAATTGTTTAGGAATTAAAGAAGAAGTTCATAATAAACTAAGATTATAGTGAGATCGTAGAAAGATTAGAAGATAGGATAATAAATACAAATAGAATAGATAAAATATACGAAACATTAGGAGAAATACAACAGAGAATTAGAAATTTAGAAACGGAAGGAAAACAACCTATAAATAATTACATAGAAAATAATTATGTAGAAACATAAAATTAAGAAAAAATAATTTGTCAAACATCTAGAATAAAGTCAACCAAAAGTCTTAAAGTACCCATAAAAATATAAATAAATAAAATAATAAAACTAAATTTAATAGCTTTAATAGATACATGGTGTACATTTAACATAATTAAAAAATATTTAGTTCTAGAAAACTATAGACGAAAATTAAAATATGAAATAATGAGGTAGTCAAGTGGATGGTAGTAAAATGAGTTTCGAAGAAAGACTTTTTGATGATTATAAGATTAAATTTCAAGAAAGACAATATAGTTTAACAATTATACAGTCTACACTAGCTAGCAAATTAATCAAAGATGAATTTGTTATTAGTATAAAATTCTTATTAAGTGGAACTGGAAGTTTAACAATTATTTATGATATTATAGTTTTTGGAAAAGACACTTCTATTAGTATTACAATAAACTCATCAGAATTGGAACCGAATCGTGATGAACCCTTACTTTTAAATTCAGAAATAGAACCAAAAAGTTTAGATAATTTAAAAAGTTTAGAATATTTAAAGTATTTACGATTTATCCTTAGAAACCTTAAAAGATTGATTTCATACCAATAACCAAAAAATTAATAATTTTGTTCTTTCTTTAGTCATTTTACAAGTTACCTACCAATACATTATTTTATACCTTGTTTGGTAGAAATTAAGATTTAGATTTTAATATAAGTCAAAGTCAATAATTTATTTTAACCACATATTATATGGATTTCACAACTTCTCAATCCACACATCATCAAATTTTATCAAAAAATATTTAAAATCTGATTTCATCCTTATCAAGGTAAAATTAGTAACATTTTAATATGTTGTCGATTATAAATTACGAGATATTATAAACAAACCGGTATTACAATAGTAACATCAATATTCGATAAACATACCTTCAGATCAATGCAAGCAAGGATATATTATATGTTTATCGTTTGATTGACGCAATGACTCTTGTTCTTTTTCTTAATGTGGCGTCGTGTTTGCAACTATAAGTGTTTCATCAAGATCAATTATAGTCTATTACGATGCTTTCAGTGAGGCGCCAAAATTGATCACATGATAGGCACATAACGAGCAAACATACGTTCACACTCTACGTCACCTTGCCTATCTGATAAAGAGGTCAGACCCTCATTGACGAGGTGATGCGATGCAATGCGTTGTAAAAATCTCTGTACAAGATCTCATATGATTAATTGATATGACCACTCATTGCCCCCCGGAGCATAGTTCAGTGGTGCAAAGGACAAGAGTGAGGTAGTCTCTGCTGATCTGGCAGTCGCAGTGTGAGGGTTCGATTCCTGTCTCTTACAAGGTTTGGAATTGAACTCTTTGTGGGCTCCAGTATGACAGCTCTTGTACCCTAACCTGTTGAGGCATATCTTGTACCCTGACCTGTTGAGGTACATCCCGTGATTTACCTCCTCCACAATGCTCTAGGGGTGGGGCAGTGGACGACCCTCAAGGTTGGGGTTCAACCTTTAATTGATATGACCACTCATTGCATAACCAATCTACCAATTTAAGTTGTCAATTATATTCTAGGCCTAACCATAGGGCTACAATATTTAGGAACATTAAATGTGTTTGAGCCTATAATTGATAGAATGATCCCTATAACAAGATATATCAGTTATTAAGATGATGTCACATGTCTCTTCGTTCAATGATAGGTATTTTACATCTTTTACTATAAAAACTTGCATTTAATGCAATTGAGAGTAATGCAATTTTAAACATAAATAAGGTTGCTCTCTCTCATTTTACTCTCTATATACTTCCATATTCAAACCTTTTTTTGTGGTTCACATTTTTAACACGTCCCACTTCCAAATATATATTCACAAATAGATCGACTTGATCATCGGAGTGTGCCACCTCCTGGCTCCTGCACCACTGAAAAAGGCTACGTGCTTTAATGGTTTGTCTAAATTGCAGAAAGAAAGTTACATAGACATGAGTGAAATCAAAATCTGTAACCACGCATTCGTGCGAGAATCGAGAGCAACACATAAAAATAAAAAAATTTGATCATTGTATGAAAACAATTGTATAGTCTTCATGCTGCGTTGACCCCCCGAGAGCATGTTGTTTGGCTTTGCGCTCCCTGAAAACCATGACAACTAAATTGAAAATTTCTAAAAATTTGAGGTCTTGCCTATATATTGGGTGCAAGTGTCCAACTTGTCTAAATACTAAGCCAGCTCCGAGTATAAACTTTTTTGACTGTTGGATAGAAAAAGGGGTAAAAAAAAAGTAAGAGCTATTCCCCTTATACAATGGAATAACTGCTTGCTGCGGGCAGCACCTTTTTTTTTTTTTTTTTGTCAATGTTTAATAAAAAAAAATGCTAAGTGTGGCCTTGTACAAATGCTGCATATGTCCCTCTTTAAACGAAGCAAAGCTCAAAAAGTAAATCGTGACTATTTAAATACCTTTTTATTTCAAATTGACTAAAGTACTTATTTTTTCAAACAAAGTGAAAGGAAAATAATTTTTTGAAAAAAAATCTTATGTTATTTATAAGTAAATTCCTTATTTTTTAGTTCTGACGACTAAAAATATTATTTAATTTAAAATTTACTTATTTACTCACAAGTAAACTTTTTAAGCTCCGGCAAACATGCTCCAAATATGATNCCCCCTCCTTTTATACATTTAGATCTTCAAATTTTAATTTTTGACGTTGTTAGGTTTGTTTGAACAGAAAACGTCCGAAGTCATGTTGAATAGTCGCTTGCCTTATACACGATCACTTTAATCATGGATATTATCGTCAGTACATTGTATGTCTTCAAAAATAATTAAAATGAAAGAAAGAGAAAAAGGAAGATATCCTATCATTTTCGTTGGTTTTGATATGAGCGGTGGGACTCTGGCCATTGCGAAAACCAAGGGAGAGAAGCCTCGAAAATCGCTGAGGGAGGGGGGTTAAGGCAGAAATTAGTGATAATAGTGGACAATTGAGGAAATGATGATAAGTATTCTTTTTTTTTTTTTCGTTTTCGTATTCATTTTAATTGTTTACCAAGATTCACAATGGGTTAACAACAATACTCCTCCTATCTAAGGTGGTCATCTGCGTGGAATGTGACTCTTAATAGCAGAATTTTGGATGTTTTCCATATCACCAATGATTAAATTTTGGGGACTTGAATGCCAAAAAAAAATGAATGGGGATCTAAATGCAACAAGTTATATAGTTTGGGGGCCATAAATGAAAATTTCTGAATTATACATGGGTCAGCATGAGAATTAGACTCAAGAATTTTATTTGTTTCAATACTTGAAATTTAAACCTTTTAAGAGAGAAGAAAAAAAATTATATTTGTTATTCTTGCGTCTGTTAAAAAGATCATAAATTTATTTGTCATATTTGTTGCGTTCATGTTTATATTATAATATGTGATCTTGCATGCAAATAAACATGCATGACTTTTTCAAATTAAATAGAATGTATGAATAATATGGGAGCAAATTATGAATTTTATAAAAAAAATACGTTTAATTAACTTAAATTAGAATTTAAATTTAAACATGTATTTAAGAAGATAGATCCATGCAATTGAATGGGTTGATCCATATCGACCCGAACATGTGAATTACCGTACTACCATGCATGAGCTAGCTTATCAATCTTGCTACATTGACAAAATATTTTGCTCATTCTTTGATAAAATGTAACATGATGTTCTGTCATTGAAATGTTTAAAAATCAATAAGTTTTTGTACCCAATCGTTTGTTGTTAACATTGCATCCATCAAAACAAATGGGCAAAATCATCCGACAAAATGACTAAACTCCTAATCTGTTATACAGTACAAAACCTACGGTACACTTCTTCGAATTGGATCTATTTGCGCAAAAAATATATTCTATTTGTCCTTTCAATCAACTAGATATTTTTTGCCACATATTCACACAATACAATATTTTTTAACTCAATTTTTTTTATATATTTCGTAACCACACATTCTCCAATAAAAAATCACTATTCAAAATATCATTTTTCCCAATTCACTTTATAATGACCATCAAACATGAACTAAATGTTACCAAAATGTGGGGGTCTGATAGGATCAATTTTCTTGGGATTAAAGGTCCAAAATTTCTCTTCAAAACTTATACTGCGATTCTTATTGATATTAAGCCCTATTTGGTAGGGATTAAAACATAGAGTTTGATTTAAATTTAAATTTAAATTAACAATTAATTTTAATTATATATTTTATGCGATTCACAAATTTTCAACCATATATTTCATCAATTTTTATCAAAAAATACTAAAAATCTGATTTTAATATTCACCAAACAAGAGTTATTTCGGTACTATATTGACGACATTAATTCTTAACTCCAACTCTCCAAGCCTTGCTTTTTTTTTTTTATCCTGATGCCATGAGTTAGAAATCAGTCTACATCCACCAAAGGTCCACCAAAGGCAGGGTTGTACTTGTGTTTAGAAGGGTTTGGGGCAAATTTCGGAATTTTAAATTTTAAATCACAGCAAGCAATCAAATTTTTTCATTTACGAGAGTTTTATGGAACTAAATTTGTTAACTTAAAATCAGTCTATAAAACAACAAATAAATTATTCAAAATATATATATTACAATCAAATGACAATGTGACGCAGAACGGAAGTTCTAGATTTACAAACATAAACCCAAAAGAGAGAATTGTATTTCACACGAAAATAATAGCCTCCAAAATTCAATAATGTTATTGAGAAACAAAAGAACCTTTAAATAGTCTCTGAAAACCCTAATTTAAGCAAAAAGATCAAAGTAGACATCTGCTAAATCAAAGCAATTAAAAACAAAAATTATGCAAAACTTTGATTGCCCGGTAACACGCATTAAACTGCGAATTTGACATATTATAATAGAAAATCTGACACCGGTGCAAAAAGTTATGCCCGTTTCTTCGGAACTGCTCGTTTGGCCAATTTTCGGTCCAATTTTTCTTCTAACTCCAACGTCAATTGTCTTATATTATAATGCGAAAATGTTCTAAAATATCACTTAAATACTATTCGTTTTACAATTTTAGAGGCAAAAATATTAATCAATTTTGGATAATCAAGTTGTTTAATCATTTCTTTTTCAATGGATAAGATGGACAATCCATTCAATCTTTGATGTGACATAATTGATCGGAAATAAGTTTTAATCAATTTCAACTTGAAATTTTTTTTTTTTATGCTGATACAACTGTAACCAACATGGTTTAGTGAAAAAGGTTCAAATTTGAGTGTAAAAATGGGCTCAAATTAGTTTAAAAAAGAAATATTAAAAGATATGATTTTTGGTTAAAACATTGTACCAACGCATAGCATAGTAATATATAATAGGATAGAGTGGTAGTGAATGAACCAAATGGCAGAGGTAAATTCATAAGAATGATAAGATAAATATATACATAATAATCAATAAACCAATGGATAGTACATTCATGAACCCCTCATAAGTCATAATTCATAAACCAAAGTCAGTCAACTGTCTACAACCAAAAAATCAAAAGCTATTGTAAACTAATCACTAATTCCTCATAAAACCAAAGACAAATTCATAAATCATAAGTAAGACAATAACATAATAAACTAATAATCAATTGCATATACAAATTAAAATTAATTTATGCATACACATATCTAGTCAAAGATAGAGAGACGGTGCACGGATTCATAGAATATTAGAATTATATACAATCAAAGAAAATAGATTATTACCTGTTGAAAAGAGTTGGGTCTCACCTCAAGTCAGGCTCCGAAGGTTGGACACTTAGAAAAATTTACATTTTAGAGCGATTTGGAAATACGATTTTGTAGGGGGGAAAATGATTTGTGAGTAATTATTCGTACCGGTGGTTAAGGTTTTATAGGAATTGGATTGGGGTGAGAAGGCTTATGCTTGAAATTAGGTGTTATAGCAATTCATTATATTGCATGAAGAGTTGGCATCGTCAATTGCCATATAAGCTTAAACCTTGTTTGATTGACATGAAAAAATGTTTCCTTAGAAAGAAAATATTTTCCTTGTTTCGAAGAAATCAAAAATCCAAAGAAAATGTTTTCCTAAAAAACTAGGCATATTTTTATAGGATGGAAAATATTTTTTGCGGAAAAAAAAGCAATCAAATACTCAAAAAGTTGGAATTTAGGTGTAAAAAAAAACCATTTTTTCATTCCTAGAAAAGAAAATATTTTTCTTATTTTGAGAAAAACAAAAAACTACTTCTCCCAAAGAAAATAGTTTCCTCAAAAGTAAGAAAAATTAAGCATATTTTTCATTGAAAATGACAATTAAACACTCAAGAAGTTGGAATTTGGGTGAAAATGACCATTTTCATAGAGGTTGGAATTAAGCATTTGCGGAAAAAAAAGCAATCAAATACTCAAAAAGTTGGAATTTAGGTGTAAAAAAAAACCATTTTTTCATTCCTAGAAAAGAAAATATTTTTCTTATTTTGAGAAAAACAAAAAACTACTTCTCCCAAAGAAAATAGTTTCCTCAAAAGTAAGAAAAATTAAGCATATTTTTCATTGAAAATGACAATTAAACACTCAAGAAGTTGGAATTTGGGTGAAAATGACCATTTTCATAGAGGTTGGAATTAAGCATTTGCGGAAAAAAAAGCAATCAAATACTCAAAAAGTTGGAATTTAGGTGTAAAAAAAAACCATTTTTTCATTCCTAGAAAAGAAAATATTTTTCTTATTTTGAGAAAAACAAAAAACTACTTCTCCCAAAGAAAATAGTTTCCTCAAAAGTAAGAAAAATTAAGCATATTTTTCATTGAAAATGACAATTAAACACTCAAGAAGTTGGAATTTGGGTGAAAATGACCATTTTCATAGAGGTTGGAATTAAGCATTTGCGGAAAAAAAAGCAATCAAATACTCAAAAAGTTGGAATTTAGGTGTAAAAAAAAACCATTTTTTCATTCCTAGAAAAGAAAATATTTTTCTTATTTTGAGAAAAACAAAAAACTACTTCTCCCAAAGAAAATAGTTTCCTCAAAAGTAAGAAAAATTAAGCATATTTTTCATTGAAAATGACAATTAAACACTCAAGAAGTTGGAATTTGGGTGAAAATGACCATTTTCATAGAGGTTGGAATTAAGCATTTGCGGAAAAAAAAGCAATCAAATACTCAAAAAGTTGGAATTTAGGTGTAAAAAAAAACCATTTTTTCATTCCT
This sequence comes from Fraxinus quadrangulata, assembly GCA_903798255.1. Taxonomy (NCBI): domain Eukaryota; kingdom Viridiplantae; phylum Streptophyta; class Magnoliopsida; order Lamiales; family Oleaceae; genus Fraxinus; species Fraxinus quadrangulata. Next base: position 24,792 of record CAIGRB010118625.1, read on the forward strand.
AGAAAAGAAAATATTTTTCTTATTTTGAGAAAAACAAAAAACTACTTCTCCCAAAGAAAATAGTTTCCTCAAAAGTAAGAAAAATTAAGCATATTTTTCATTGAAAATGACAATTAAACACTCAAGNTATAATTTTTATTTTATTTTTTACAATTTATTTACTCTGACATGACGATCCGATCCAACAAATAACAAGTTTGCAATGTCCAAATAGTAAGTAGCATAATAAATCACTTCCCTTCATTTGAATAATTGAATCACACGACTTTCAATCGTAGCCACTTCTAATCATATCTTACGTGTTGCCCATCCCACTAACCTTTCTTGATGCATCCCGCGCGTATCCACAATGAGAGTTGGATGCTATTGTGATAGATATTTGATGTTAATTGGTGGCATGTTTGTAATGGATTGAGAAAATATTGAAATATGTTTTTGGTAGTATATTTTATTTATTCTATTTCAATTAGATATTTGGTAGATAATTTGTATTGTCAACTCACGAATTTTTTAAGAAAAAATGTTATAGATAAAATCGATTTCGAATCGAAATCGAAAGTTCGGATTTCAATTTGATTTCAATTATTACATGGAACTGAATGATTCCGTATACGAAATATCTGAAATATAATGGATGATTTCGGGTATTAAAATACTCGACTCAACTCACTCGACGACTAGACCTAGAGTAGACATAGAAATAAACACCACAATCCATTTTAATATCATAAGATGTGGTGATCAACATTGTTTTGAGTAAATTGAGAGTCGAATTTAAGCATAGTCCATCATTCGACCACATTTGTCCAGGTCATGTATAACCTTTGTTATTAGAAGGATAGTCAAATGGAATTTGCATTGTTGATTTGAAATATATTTTACATGCTAAAATCAACATAGTTAACAATGTTTTTATAGCAATTATTTGCGATTCTAATATAAGATTAAATTTACGAAATGGAATGTTTTCTATATAAAAATGTTTTACATTAGGCTTGGATATGAGTGGGTATTTTAATATCCAGTACCACTCATTACATTTCGAATATCTCATAAATGAAATCATTCAGTTCACATGGGTTCTACTCTATCCATAACATTTTTTGAATTCGTGAGGTAACAATATAAATTATTGTTTAAGTATCTAGCAGAAAAAAGAATGAATAAGATATACTACAAAATATGTTTTAACACTTGCTTAATTCACTACAAATCTACCGTCATTAAATATCCAATACCTAGCATAATAGCATCCAACTCCCATTGTGGTGGCTATGTGAGTGGTGCCTTAAAAAGGGTTCGTGGAGCAAGGCACCTAAAGTGCAGTCAAGATTGACTAAGAACAAGAGTGGCATGATTTATTTATTAAACGAATGAATCTGATTGATTATGATATTTACTATTTGGATTTTGCAAACTTTCTAATCGTTGGGTCGAAACATTGAGTCAGTGAATAAATTGTAAAAAGGACAAATTCAATTTTGGAATCGAGTATCCAATACTCTAGTTCAAGAACCAAGAACAGTTTTGGACTCGATCTGTTCTTGTTTCTTGGCTTGGTTCCTAATTAAATTTTTTAATTGGATTGAAACCTTCGATTTTGATACGATTCCAATCTGAAAGGTTCAATTTTGATTAAAATGTCTACCCCTAATTTTATTTGTCAATAAATAACTCAATTTACTTTTATAAAAGGAAAAAAAAAACGGATTTACACGTATTTATAAGTGCAGCTTGGGCTTGCATCTAGTCCAGCCTTGTACTCTTTTTTTTTTGGGTTTGCTTATAAAGTTCAGCCCAAAACTTATGGGTCCAATAAATTGAGAAGACCAAAAATGGACAGTGCCCCTTTTTATTTTTGCAATAAGAAGTTTTTTTTTTTGAGTTAATTTTTTTGTATTGTATCATTTATTACTTCAAATTGAAAAAAATTCTCTTTCTTTTAAGAGTTTATCCTTGTGACAATTTAGAAGTCACTCGATCTAAAAATCGGATTCATGGGGTTTTAGAATAATACTATTTAACTCTATCGAGGTTATAACCCTATGTTATGTGATAAACTAAATGAAAGATGAAATTAAATGACTTATTTAATGTCATATTAGTGTCATATAGACCGTGATTATAACTTCAGCGAGATTAAATAACATTACGTAATGAACAATTTCCTACCTGTAATCATATTACTAACTTTTTTATTTTAATCGCAATCCACAAAGATAATTACGGTCGTATGTCATAAAATAACTCGAATCCAACACTTGTTGGATCTTTTAGATTTTTTATTTAAATAAATGATTCCATTCGATTCCCTCATTGTGTAATATGCTTCTATTTCGCCTGCAATTTTTATTTCTATATATTAAACAATTGAGTTACCAACATGAAGTATTTTGTATTCTACTTCACCAAATAAGCAAATTGTCGTTTATTAGGGAATTAATTTATATTTTTTTATTAGAGTAATTGATTTAAAAAAAAAGCTATTTGGTACAATCGCTTCAATTTATTTTAATAAAGTTATTATACTTTAATTTATTCCAATTTAGGTTACTGTGTGCAATTTCGTTAAATTATTTAGTCTGAGACTTTAACGTGGTTGCCATATATTAATAACCATCACACGAGTTCATAAAGAAATGATTAGAATAAGTGATACAATCCAAAATCTCGTTTTACACGTCGATTTGTTTGACTTAAGAATAATTCAAGATTATACGTTTTTCGATTATAATTTCATGGCCACGTCAGTGTGTGACATTAAACAACGTGAATGAACTTAGTAAAGTGACCTACATTGGGGTTGGAATTTGATGACCACATCAGCGAATGACATTAAATTATGCGAGAAAATTGAATTAGGTCTTTTAAACTGAGTGACATTAAGTATTATGATTCAATTGATACAAACATAAACTAGAGTGATTCGATCGAGACAAAATAAAAGTATAATGATCCAATTGACACAAATTGAGGTACGATAGCTTAATTGGAAATTAAGTCAATGTATTATACTTTCAAATGGCTCTCTTATTAATTTTGGCGGTTTGAAGTGCGTGATGATTTAGCCACCACACGACATGTTCAATTGTATGATTTATTTTGACAAATTATGCCATCTTTATTTCGGGCTGTGATATTTTCATCAACATTCTTTATTTGACATGCCTAATAAGTAATCGATTATAATCAGTTTTGGTGGATGGATCGGCATCTATTTTAGCTTACATTCATTATCAGCGTATCATTTTTCGAGTTGATTAAGCTTCCATTTGATAGATATTAAAATTAGATTTTTAGTAGATTTTGATAAAAATTGATGGAATTGAATGATTGGAAAGTTGTTCGTCCTATAAAATGTTTGGTTAAAATTAAATATTGATTTATATTTTAATCAGATTTTTTAACGATATTAAACATGGGG
>CAIGRB010118626.1:8950-38743 GCA_903798255.1 Fraxinus quadrangulata
GTAGACGGTGTTACAGTTGTGGTAAGTCTGGACACTTCATTAGGGATTGTCCCAAGAAGAAGGGTAAGATGAGAGGCGAGACGAATTTGGTTTTAGGGTTGAGTGATGACCCTAGTGAGGTTTATTGAGAGTAAACATAGTTACTGCATGTGCATCTGCGTGTAATCCTTTTTGTATGTGTGTAATTGCTCAATTTCGTTACATGATTATATGTTGCATTTCAATGTGTTTGATATGTGCATTAGCATGAATTCGAGTGATCTTATTACTTGGTGTAATTGTTTGCATGCACAGTGGGTTTGAGATGCATTAACGGTGTGTTGTATGTTTTTTGGTAAGGTGAAGTATAGATATTTAGGGGTACATTGGTGGTTTGTATCGGGGATGTGGAATGTGACATTTGGATCACGAGTAGAGAGGTAATCAAATGTTGGAATCCTTTATCAGTAAATAGACCCTGATTAGGTGGAGTGTAAGAGAGACACTTCTATCACTTCTGTTAGGTGGAGATCCATTATCCTGAAAACTTAGGATCTATAGAGATTTACCAGTTAGACATAGGTTGAGTGATTATTCTAGTGAGCATGGTGGGCGATGAGGTGAGATATTTGTTCTCGAGATGTGAGTGACACGGAATGGGATATGATAAGTGAGGTAAGATTTTTTTATGAAGTCACTTATGCATTTATTGCATATGTGTTGACCGTGTAATTGATTAACTTGGTGTTAATCTATTGTTCTGTGTGAACGTGTTTTTCTGAAAAGATCTGCGTTATTCTATATGATATCTCCATCGCATGTTTATTTACTCTTAATTTATTGCTGTGATTATCTGCTTCTACTTAGGTGTTCTTGATCTTAGCCCTGGTGAATATATGAAGCAGGTATGGTATGTGTTTCGGGTTCGAAATATGAGATAAGGTCTGTGATACCAATTTTATTAGTTACCTTGATTATGCAAATATAAACTTTGTGTTTTGTTTACTTGCAGATTGATTGGGTATCAAGGTGGAGATTTGTTGAGTTTTTTGATATCCAATAAATCTCAAGCGATGATGTAAAATCGATGTTGGATAAGTATTGTTTCGACACGTAAGATTGATGACCCGACCTATAACTATTTGGGGTCATTTGAAGCAGTCTAATTAATTAGAGTTACTCATGGCCCGGTTCCTCACTTAGTGGATGGCTTATTTAGCCCACTCATCGTATTCTTGTTGGGCTGGCCTATTACTGTACCCTAATTGATCCTACAAATATTTGTCCTTCACAGCTTTGTAATTGATGTCTGTTTTGCCATTGAATTTGAGAGAGTGTGAGAGTGAGAGACGGTTGCCTTCTTTGTGTTCTTGTGCTTCCGCTTGTCTCGTTTATCTTGCTCATCTTCTCATTGTCCTTCAACCTTTGTTGCTGCAAAACAACTTCCTTTTGTGTCCTAAGTGGGTACAATTGAAAGCAACCGGAGGGATGAATAGTTTGAAAGTTTTGGGTCGATTGATTTGGTGTCGATTTGGTTGGTAAACTAGGCCTGGAAAATCCATTATTGTTGTAATTTCGCTTCACAAATTTATTGCAACATGTATTAGATGATAAACAATATAATGTTTTAGATAGTAAGTTTTAAATAAATATACTTTAATTAGTCTATGATGAAATAAAACAGTTACTATCTTTTAAAATCAGTTTTTTTTAAAAAAAAATATAAGAAAGAAAAAAGATAATATACCTAAATATATTAGAAAAAGAATAACTCGAAAAGAACATTTATTTTTTTAAAGTCAAGTAATACACTCTTATGTTGATTAAATGTCAAGATTCTTGATCGTAGACCTACTAAAAAGTGATGGTCAAGTGAAAATAATCGTATACATTTTCACGCAAAACGAGCAACAATTGACATTTTATCTACTTAACTACACATTTTCCTTTATAACAATCCAAATCTAGGGGCTATTTTATACATCGTTAGTTGTCGATGTTGACTGATGAGTGTGTTTAACTCATGCATTTAGTATCATTTAGATTCGATAAATTGTTCATTCTTAAGAGTTTTAGAACGTTTGATGTGTGTTTTCGTGTTGTGTTATAGGATAGGTGAATTAGCGGAAAATGAGTTCGAGACAACCAAAGAGTTGTGTTGATATGAACCAAGGAAAAGAAGAATAGAAACCATGCAAAGAAAGAGGCGAAGTTGAAAAAAAACGAAGAAAACATTATAGTCGGGATGCACGTGCCATATTGCTTGAAAAATCTTAGATTGCTGGTGCCCAGGCGCCATATCCGGAGTGCCTCGACGTTGGCCAAAAATCCTACGCAGCGCTTTAGCGCCACAAGTGCTGTACGCCATTTCAACTAGGGTTTCTATTTTTTAGAATATTTAAAAGCCCAATTCAACCCCAACTTGTCTAGAACTTCAAGAAAGCATAAACAAAGCTTTAAATAGATTTTCTAAACAACATTTCAATGAGGCAAAAACAAGAGATCATGCAAGAGAGCGGAGGCAATAACAAGAAGAAGATTGAATCATACTCCAAAACAATTTTTCTCTTTTCTTCTCTATGTTATTAATCATGAGTTTGAATTTTATTTATTCTTCAATCATGAACTAAATCTTTCTTCTAGGGTTTAATGTAATCGATATTTGAAACTATGTTTTGATCTTCAATAATTATTTCTTTTTGAGGTTTTTCATTAAGTTTATTTGAATTATTTATTCTTAATGCTTTCAATTAACTGGTCATTGATTGATTGATTGATTTGATGTTTAAGATTCGACACTCGAGAGAAGGAATCTTGAATTGATAATAGAGTAACGCAACTTAGATTTTATAGGTATAAAGAGAAAGTATAATTTATTTGAAGCATTTTCACAAAGACCCATACAACTTGATAATTCTTGGATTTTTTTTCGAAGTAGAGATATTGGAATTGAAGTTTAGGAATAATTTTTACTCGACACTCAAGAGAAGTAGTAGAATTATATTCGGGTTCTTAATGTACCCATAGCACAACCCAAATTCGAGTAATGTCTACATAAAATAAGGGCTATTTTCATTGTGGTACATAGTGGATATTTATTTTCAATCCTCGTGGATTCTACATTTTAACTTCACCGTTATATTATAAAATTTGACAACGTGCACTTACGATATAGTTTACACTTAACAATGACCACATGATATTGCACTTTATTATCGAGTAAAATGCATTTTATAATTAGGTTGAAACTATTTATACATTTTTCAAATTTGGATAGTGTGACGAATACGCAACCTATTTTCAAAGCACCATTATAAAAAAAATAAAATGTGCAAGTAAAGTGAGATATTAATCGTACATAATGAAAGAAGTAAGATATGTACATGATATTTGTATTAGCATATTTAGGAAATGTTTATAAACAATTTGAATAACAAATGAATAGAAATGAAGGGTGAATAGTATCAGCTTGTCTTTCGAAATATGTGAATAAAAAACGACTTAATGGGTTTACGACGAGATGAAAATTGAATCATACTCCAAAACATTTTTTCTCTTTTCTTCTTTATGTTATTAATAATGGGTTTGAATTTTATTTTTTTCTTCCACCATGAACTAAATCTTTAATCTAAGGTTTGGTGTAATCAATACTTGAAACTATGTTTTGTTTTTCAATAATTATTTCTTTTTGAGGCTTTCCATTAAGTTTATTTGTGTCATTTATTCTTAATGCTTTCAATTAACTAGTCATTAATTGATTAATTTGATATTTAAGATTCGACACTCGAGAGAGGGAATCTTGAATAGATCGTAGAATAACATAACCTAAGTTTTATAGGTATCAAGAGAAAGTATAAATCTTTTGAAGCATTTCCCCGAAAAACCATAGAACTTGATAATTATTAGATCTTTGATTCGAAATAGAAATATTGGAATTGAGTTCTAGCAACAATTTTCACTCGTCACTCTAGAGAAGTAGTAGAATTGTATTAAGGTCCTTGATTATAAACTTGGGAAAATCAGTTGGAGACAATTAGAGAATTAAAAAACATAATTGATAATTAGATGAAATCAAAATACTAAGCTATTCTCATATTGCTTAATCATTAAAACTTGTTCTCAATCGTTGATTTAGTCAACTTTCACGTTAACTTTAGTTAAAAATATTGATCTTATAAATTCAATTAAGTCTAGATAAAATAAGGTCTATTTTCATTATAGTATTTAGTGAAAATTTGATTTTCAATCCCTGTGAGTTCGACATCCTAATTTAACCGTTATATTTTAAAATTTGACACCGTGCGCTAGCCGTATAGTTTACACGTAACAGTGACCACAAGATATTGCGCGTTATTATCGAGTAAAATGCATTTTATAAGTAAATTGAAACTATATATACACATTTCAAATTTGGATAGTGTGACGCAACCTATTTTCAAACCACCATTTAAAAAAAAAAGTGCAAGTAAAGTAAGATATTTGTATTAGCATGTTTAGGAAATGTTTATAAACCGTTTGAATAATAAAAAATAGAAATGAATAGTGAATAGTATCAATGTATCATTTGAAATATGTGAATAAAAAATGACTTAATGTGTTTATAAATATGATCTAAACATAAGCTAAGTATTATTTAGTTTTATACTGTCTAATAACTTTTTTTTAGCACGTTCGACTAAGCCTAAAGGGTAAGCAACCTTTAAGATTAGACAAACAGCTCTATCTTCAAAATTATTTAGATTGCCTTTATTTTTCTTGTTTTTAGGTTAAAATTATTTACCATTAAGATTTATTTAGTGGAACTCAAAGTTACGAATCTTTTTTATTTATAATTGCTATCATTGTTGGAATTGATATAAACATGCCAATAGTTCGAGGAAATGATCAATTCTCTTATTTTAATATATTAATGATAAAATTTTGATTTTCTTTTGTAACAATAGAAAACATAAAATATTATTATCGTATTGTATAAAAAAAATGCAATATTTCCAACTCATTCGCTTAGGTAGCCGAAGTTTGGAGGTTTGGTTAGTGAAAAAAATTAAATGATCATACAAAATTTGCATACAGTGATGTTTCAACAGTTCGCAGTTTTTTATTTTTTTTTCTATAAGTTATCCATCTCATTATTTTTCTTTGATCAAGGATCATGCAAGCAAATTAAAGGGAATTGACCTCAATTTTCAACAATTATCACATGGATTGGGGTAAAAAAAGAAAAGAAAAAAGAAAAAAAAAGTGATAGATTGAAAGATAAGAAGAGCATTATTCAGCAGCCAAGTGAGAGGGTGATCGATGACCTTTAGAGTTTTGTATGGTTTGGGACGTGAGCACTAGCATAGCCAAAAAGCATAAAATCTTGTAGCTCCAATTCTGCATCACAGTGCAAAATAATTGTCACTCAATGAAAAAAAAGTACAAGAACTACCCCATCCCATGCCACCCCCTCCCCACACTTCCAGGGTGATTTTCCCCGTGAACTTGGCATGTCTATGCGAGTGAATTAAGCTGAATTGCCAGAAAAAATTTGTCCACTTAATTGATCTACATTCACATGCGCGTAGACCCGCATAAATAAAAAAATGCCAGAAAATCTCCCCCCATCCCTCTATTGTAAGTGTGCTGTCAAGGAGGATGTTGTGTCAACATAACATGATTGCTATACGAGTATCATTTATGTTTTGAGCTTTGCTATCTTTGAATCGATCAACGGACACATGCATTCATCCATCATTCTATGTGTATGTATTATTTGTACAAGTAGAATAATTCTTGTTTTTCTTTTCGCTAATTCGGCTTAACATCTAATCTAATCGTAACTGCTAAGGTCCCATATTTATGCGACATTCCCAAAAATTTATTCCAAATGATTTTATTGATTTTTTTTTTCTTTTGTGTATATTACCTAAATAACAATGTCTCAGTAAACTTACTTTATAGACAGGAGTTCTATCACTAAATAAAAATAAATAAATAAATAAATAACTATTAAAATGATAATGTAAGATTAACAATGAAGTTTCGCTTTGCTAATAATTTAAATAGAAAGTGACACTCTACTCATATATTGTAGCTTTGTTAGAACATGTTGGATGTGGTATAGATTGGTATATATCGGTGTTCTAAAAAACCTAAAGTGTAGCGAAGCGTGGAGGTTGAGTTTTGGCTTAAGTGAGATTAAGTAAAGCCTAAACGAAAAAACGTTTTTTTATTTTAATATTATTTTAAAATTTTAAATCAATCTAAAATTATTTAATAATTAAATGGAAAAAAATGTGAAAGCGCAAAAAAAAAAAAAAAAAAAAAAAAAAAAAATAAAAAAAAAAATTNAAAAAAAAAAAAAAATGCACACGTTAAGCACACCTAGGTGTGAAAAAATTTTAAAAAAATGAAAAAGCGCGAAGCGAGACGTTTTACTCATGTTTCGAGCTTAGACGACGTGTAGGCACTGCTTTTTTATACCCTCCAGTGGAAATATGGTAGCTCACAATCTTGTGACTTAAGCTACATCTTCACCAACTGCACAATATTAAGCTCGAAGCGAGACGTTTTACTCATGTTTCGAGCTTAGACGATGTCTAGGCGCTGCTTTTTAAAACACTTGTTTATACCCTCTGGTGGAAATATGGTAGCTCACAATCTTGTGACTTAAGCTACATCTTCACCAACTGCGCCATATTAGATTGATTGTATTCCATTATTTATTGCACCTCTTGTGCGGAATGATATTGTAATGAAATGATTTTATTTTTTTCTAAAACAAATTAATTTATCAACAAGAAATTATTTTTTTTAAAAATAAATATTAGTTCAAGAGACCTAAATTAGTTAACAATTAGTTAACAATTAAAAAAAAGTAAAAAACTCGACTGTCCAATTTAAACGATAAATCGACGGATCACCGATAAATGCCATCAATATCAGTAGTTGGTGTTATAATCTTCGATCGTAATATTGTTCGTGATAGGGATTGAAATTTTATGTTAATCATTTATTCCATTAATTTTTCTTATATTTTGAAAAGTTCCCTTAAAACAAAAACTCAGTTCAAGAAAACTCAATCAGTAATTATATAGCTTAAAATCGTTGTTTTCTATTGAGTTGGATTAAGATCTTTGTTTGCTATCTTGTTGGTTCAACAATATTGCAAGTTGCTTTATGTAATGAAAGTTTATGCTATTTTTCAAGCTTCTCTTTATACTGTTGGAAAATAGTAGTAAATACGTTTGCAATGCCTACTTTTGCGACGGTCCATTTGCCATCTCAAAACCATTGCAAACACTCGTTTCGATGATTTAATTGCTTTTTTTGTGGCCATCAATAACCATCTAAAAATCTTCATAAAAAATAATTTATGATTAGGAAAAACTTTACAGTTAATCTAAAAAACATTAATTGTTTAATAAATTTCTTTACAAACAAAAACTCCTTAAAAATAAAGTAATAAAGATATAAGTTAAATACATTACAAATAGAGAAATACGTAAAGAATAAAATACCAATTAAAAAATAAGTAAACTCTAGGTAATATTGCAATAAAAATAAAAAAGATATTTGGACTTAGTTATCAATCATTTATAAAAAAAATATAGAAAGAATAAAATTTTGGTGATATTGATAGCATCGTGTCAATAATCGAAGATTGAAGTTCCATTTGTTGATAATATCATTGACGATACTATCGTCGATAATTCTTGAGGAGGTACGTCGGTAATTAATCACCAATAATATTATTGTCGGTAATTCTGTTCGAATTGACGTATTCTCTTGTCTTAGCACATAAAAGTGATCGAATAAGAGGGTTTCACTATGCTCTTGTCAAACTTGAAAAAACATATGAATAGATTCTAAATTTTTCTATCATGTCAAAATAAGATTATAAGTTGATTACGATTAGTCTTAAGAATATTTCAATTAATAAAAAAAGAAAATTGTATTATGATCAAGTTACATGACCGATTACTTATTGTAAAGATTGTGATTGAACCAGTAAGTGTTAGCACAAAAAAAATAAAATAATAATAATAATAAAATAATCCAACAACACTAATTTTTATACATACAAACACTTCAAATAATTTATCAAACTTACAGATAAGTAGAGCAAAATAGAAATTGGAACATCCATTTTTTCACCAACATAAAAGTTCAAGTTCCTTGTAAAACTCGTGCATACGAGTGCCCGACAGGTTTTGTGCACATTAAAGTCACTTTGACTCACTCAGACAATCAACTATTCCTTTCAATAATTGAAAGAACCTAAAGAAACTTTCTCTTGACAAGATTTGGATAACATTTGAATTATGTTTGGTAATAGAGCCTGTTTGGAAAAAACAGTTTAAATTCAGATTTCTCTTGACAAGATTTGGATAACGTTAAAAAAAAAATTTGTGCCGTTGCATTACTATAAGTTCAAATTTTCACCATGTGATAAATGCAACATCGAGTTGATGGCCAAAAATATATTACTAGAACTTGTATATCAAAATCTATCTCGAAGAGCATTGAATAATCCATTTTTTGTTAAATATATAGTTTCTGAGTCACAAGGACTCGTGATTTTCACATTGTTAGAAGTAGGTATCAAAAAAGAGTTTGAAATTATCGTCTCGCTGAAAAATAATTAGAGGATGTTTGGAAAAACATTTTAAATAATAAATTAAAAAAAAAAAAGAGTGGTGCACTAATGAGTGGAATTTTTAGATCCCTCGTAATGTGGTGACTTAAACGTTTATAAATAGTTTATAAACATGAGGTTGACATTCTCATCTTTGCAAGACTAAAGCAAAAAGCAGTACACCCATTTCACATTTGCAACTTGTGGACACTGATGTTTACCTAACAAAGACATCCTTGTACTTGATTGATAAATTCAAGAATTTTATTGGATATGTTCCTCACCAACTAGCAATTTGTTGGAAATCATTTATAGCACTATTCAGGCCCCTATAGTTTCTACACAATAAAAAAAAAAATCAATATTAGAGAATTTTGACAAAAAAAAAAAAAACTATATTTATTTGTATATTAGCACTCAAGTTTTCATTCAAGAATTTTTTGACTACTCGATGGCAGTACAATTATCAGTCGATCTCTGTACTACAAATGAATTATAATTTCTTTAATGCATGACGATTTGTACAATTCATTTTATTATAAAGCTTGACAACCTTAAACAAGTGGGTAGTTGAATCATGCAAAGATCAAAATGAGAATTTAATCTTAAAATTTTTGATATAAATATGAAAATCATAATCAAACTCACTCAAGCTACGTTTTTTACGATCTTTTTTCACTATCTTTTTTTTTTATTGTTATTTCTTATAATTTGGGTGGACATGGTCAAAGGCATGTGATGGAAAAAACTAGAGATAATTTTCAAACTACAAGAATTTTGATAAGAATACACTACCAATCCAAGTGGCTGTTTCCCATGTGATTGGATTATCTATATTAATACTGGCACATGGTTTAGCCATTCTTGGATTTTCCTATATGATCTTTATTTAAAGATTAGAAAGACAAAAAAAATATTAACATACATGAAGAAAAAAAATAATACAAATATTTACATGAAAAACTCCAAAATCAAAATAAAATCACAAGCTGTCAAAACGATACAAATATTTATTGTTTTAACTGTCTAGAAGTGGCTAATGTAATTATTTAACTTGTACTCATACTCAAAAGCTGATGACCGATTATTAAATCTCATCTTTTTGTTGTCAGCTATTAGAATTTGAAATTCATTCACGTATCATTGTCACGTTACTCAATAAAAATAAATAAGAAATACACAAAAACATACGTTAAAACTCGAAATTTACATGGTACAAATATACTTAAATTGACGAGATGAACTCCGAGTCAGATTTACAGTAAAATAATGGGTTTACAAAAATGTCTCCGGCAGAAGTTGAAGCTCACAAAAATTTTGAATTTTCTGGAAAACAAAGATCTCACATTTTTTAAAAGGAATTATATAACTCTCTTTCTTCCCTTTTCTTTCTCTCTAATTATTTTTTTCTAAAATTGAAATTCGATGTATTGGTATATATTAACATTATCCATCAATTTCATCACTCAATTACCACCAGAAATAATTATTCCTAGGCAAGACCCCATATGTTACATTTAGGTCACGATTAATAAATAAATATTGTGTTGGTTCAACTTGGTAGATGAGAGTCCACTCTAATAGCTAGGGCAGAGTTACAATTTTCACATTGAGGGAAGAAAATTGTTGAAGGAGCAAAATATATACATATTTTTTTATATATTTAAATTTTTTTAAAATTTCTATATAGATTTAAAGAATTTTTAAAATGTTATGGGGGCGATCATCACCCACCCCATTGGCTTCGCCATAGCAAATAGCATTAGTTGATAGTAATGAAAGAATGTTTACACATCGAATGAAGCCACTAATTGGCGACATAGCATATACTATCTCAATAATTTACTATGTTAAAATATGCTTTTCGATTTCTACCATTGCGTTACCATGAGTTCAAATTTTCACCATGTGATAAAATGCAATATGATCAAGTTGTTAGACAAAAAAATAGAAGAATAGAACTTGTACATTAAAATCCATCTCGAAACTCATTGAAATAAGACCATCTAATTCCTCCAAATTTTATTAAATAGTCGATAATTTATACGTCATCTAAATAGTCGATAAATTATATGTCCTCTGTTTGGATCATCACAGATCATACTTTCAAGTTGTTGGAAGTGGGTATCAAGAAAAGTTTGAAAATATTGTTGTCTCGCTAAAACAAGTAATGTCCAACCAATACACATTTGTAACGTGTGTATACTAGGAACCCCATAATGTTTATCTAACAAAAACATTCTAGTACTTCACTGATAATCACAAGAATTGTATTGAATGTGTTCTTCACCAACTACCAATTTGGGCTTTTTGTTAAAAAATAGAAAGACTAGCAATTTGTTGGAAATTATTTGTTGCACTAACCCCAATATTAGAATTTGTTTAACCATATTTACTAATAAAAGAAGAATTATTTACTTTCTGAACAACTGAATTATTATTATTATTTTGTAAATTAACAGTTGAGTTTTCAACAGGGACTCAGCTAAGCTAGGGGGTAGCGCTCCTAGATTTCAGCCCACTCCACTTCTCATTTTCATTCAAATTTTTTGGCAAACAATTTGACAGCATTCGATTTGAAAAATATTTCTTGTACATAACTATTTATATAATATTTTATGTTAGGTTTTAGAGTTGTTGGCAATCTTTTAACAGAACTATTGTTGTAAAAGAGGTTTTAAAAGTCAAAGTGTCAAGTGGTTAGTTAGAAGTATTAGGGTGGGTTCAAGTATGGAACTAGAAGAAAAGTGTCATCGTAATTTTGTTAGCCTATTGCCCAACTGATACTCGAGTGGTAAAAACATAAGCTGCGTCGCTCGCCTGTCGTCTAGACTTCGCTCGAGCAACATACCGTCTCTCGCCTATCGCTGAGCTGTTGTTTGAGCGACATTGTATATCGAGAAAACCTAATTCGTGTCTTTCAAAGTTTTTATCTAGCCCATATTACCAAAAACCTCTTCACTATATATATGGATACCACCATTCGAAAAAATAGTGTTGAACATTGAAAGAAACAAGTGATTACTTCTTTCATATCATTCCTAGAGTTCAACCTTCATATTGATTTCATCATTGCATTGAAAAACATCAACATCACATAAACCAAACACCAAAACACATACTTCCATAACATCTGTCAAATTTCTGAAGATCAAGAAAAGTGATCGAAGTTTATGGTTGTTGGAGAACGAGGAGTTCTCATTTATCCACTGGAGGTAGATAAATTCAAAAGGGTGGGAGTTAGTGTAGGAGCACGCAATCCAGGAGAGCTTTGGTGATTACCGTCAGGAGGTCAAAAAGTACTAGAGTTAGTTGAATCTAACAATACTGTAAGTTGATTCATTTATATTAGGTTTTTAGTGTTGGCGATTCTACGGACAAAAGGACTTGTAATGTGTTGTAAAAGTCAAGGACTTATGGTGCAATTTGTATAAATTGGGTTATGAGGTCTAGAATTCGAGTATGAAAAGAGAAAGAAACACAACACTGCATTTGCGCTGGCCTATCGCCTGCGATAAAAACAGAATGTCTGTCGCCTTCCTCTCGCTGAGCTCTTGCTCGAGTGACAGTGTGTCACCCGCCTGTCGCTAGCTTTTCGCTCAAGCGACAGATCGATCTGAAAAAATCCTAATTACGATTTTGAAGAGTTTTTCACTGCCCATAACACCTAATCGTCCCCAACTATAAATACAGATGTCTGGGAAGAATTTCAAAAAGGTTGCTCGAGTGTGCTACAATTGCAAAACATTTTCATATCATTGTTTGAGAGATCAAAGATGCAATTCATTAATTGATTCATCCACATCATTCTTGTGATCCGACAACCGAGTTTTGGGAAAATATCAAGATTCGTTAATCCAAAACACCTGGCTTCCTTAAAACTTTAAGGAAGGGATTCAAGTACAGGAAGAAGAACGGGAATATGTGATTCTTTGGTATCCACTTGGAAGAGACATGTGTAGAAGATTGTAAGACTGATGCAACAAATTTTGGTAGAAGATTGTGAGTCTAGAATCTATGCGGATCTTGGACGCTACATGAAGTAAATCGGGAGATCTAGCAAGTTGGTTAGATAGTATCTACGGTAGCAGATCGTGAGTCTGGAAGGAATAGCATATCTTGGAGTTCCAAGGTTTACAACAGCTAGTGGAATTAGTTTGAAATTGAACTATAACCCACATTATTTATAGTGGAGGTAACTGGCTTGGTCCCGGAGTTTTTACCCAGTTGGGTTTCTCCGTCATCAAATTTTGTGTTTTTTATTACTTTCCAAATATTACAATTGCGGTAATTCAACTTAGGAAAATTGGATTGTATGCTTAACCATTTAGAAATTAATTAAAAGTGACTTATTGTTTTAATTAGCGTAATTCCGCACATAAGGTCAAACTTAGTAAACTACGTAATTTTCAGTTCATATTAGATTGCTATTGGCTTGGGCCCAAAGTTTTTACCTAGTTACGAGTTTTTGCCGTCATCAATTTTCAAGTGTTATTTATGTTTCAGTAATTTATTAACTGCGATAATTTAATATATGATAGTTGTGCATATGAATTCATCTGGATTAATTAATAACTGTGACTTATTAAACTGGAATGAGCAGCAGATCTTGGAGTTGCAGGGTTTACAACAGCTAGTGGAACTAGTTTGGAATTGAACTGTAACCCACATTGTCTATAGTGGAGGTAACTGGCTTGGTCCCGGAGTTTTTACCCAGTTGGGTTTCTCCGTCATCAAATTTTGTGTTTTTTATTACTTTCCAAATATTATAACTGCGGTAATTCAACTTAGGAAAATTGGATTGTATGCTTAACCATTTAGAAATTAATTAAAAGTGACTTATTGTTTTAATTAGCGTAATTCCGCACATAAGGTCAAACTTAGTAAACTACGTAATTTCCAGTTCATATTAGATTGCTATTGGCTTGGGCCCAAAGTTTTTACCTAGTTACGAGTTTTTGCTGTCATCAATTTTCAAGTATTATTTATGTTTCAGTAATTTATTAACTGCGATAATTTAATATATGATAGTTGTGCATATGAATTCATCTGGATTAATTAATAACTGTGACTTATTGCATTTATTAATTGGTAAATTTAAATTCCGCATAAACACCTATTTACCCCCAACTAAGTACTAGTTGGGTCGAATTTCGTTATTTTATTTTATATAATGATGATGTGTCAATATACATATGAGAAAGTTATTTGATTAATTAGATTTTGATCTAGTTAAATCCCATCACTCATCTGTTGATAAATAATTATGCAAGTTTTTATGTACATGTAGCACAATCCATTCGGTTTATGTAGCGATCTTGAGAAACATACTTGTGCAATATACATTAACAAAAAAAAGTTTCATTTTTGGCAGCAAACATTTTTCTAATAAAAAAAAAAAAGTAACAAGCAATTAAATACAAGGAGAGAGAGTGATAAAGTGATTTAATTATGAACTTAGAATACATTAAACTCTTAACTTCGTATCCACAACAAAACATGCCTACTTAAGGTTAGAACACATATATACTAGTCGATAAATAAAACTATAGTTAAGAATTATATACATTATTTCTTTAATGCATGTAAACGTATACAAGAATTGAAATAGAAGTAGACTCCTTGATAGATTTTGAGAAAAAAATGGAAGTGAGAGTTAATGTTAGAAACTACAAATTAATATGAAAATCGCAATAAAACTTACTCAAGCTACGCTTTCGACCTCATTTTAATCTTCATTTTTTTATTGTTATTTCCCTTTTAATCTTTATATTTTTATTGTTATTTCTAATAATTTCAGTGGACGTGGTCAACGGCTTGTGATGGAAAAATGAGAGATAATTTGATAAGAACGTTGTTAGAATACGGAGATTGGAATTCTGTTTGGTCAAACCCAAAAATCTCGCGGTGATACATATATGGTGAAATCAAAATTACGGGAAATTTTGGGAGTCTGTGGTGTCGGCCTGATCCCATTTTATTATTCTCGCACGCACGCACGCACATATATATATGGAATTAATCTTTTAAACATTGGTACTTAGCTTATGTTAAGCACTAGACGACTTATATAGTTTCATCTCTTGTACTTATCTTTGATAGTAGATTTCTTGATAACGACCCGTGATTTTTTTTTTTCCGTCTTCAATTTTCACGTAAATTTATATATTCTTTTTCTTATTTTTCTATTGCATATTCTTACTTTTACATAACAAACACATTAACAATCCAAAGGGTTGTTTACCATATAATTGGATTATCTATATTACTATTTGCACCTTGTCTAGCCATTCTTGTAGAGCACAAATTAATATTAAATATATAGTATATAAAGACTTGGTTATTATATGCATACTACATCTCCAAAAGAGGATGAAGAAATAAGAAAGTGGTATGTCAAATTGTATAGAATTAAAGAAGAGAGTCATGTAAAATATTTTTTGTCATTATATACCGTAGTCCTTGTATAAAATTTGTTGTAAACTTATGATGGTACATTGCATTACATAGCATTCCCACCTCGAGTTTTCGAAAACCTTATACATATTACAACCTGTTTCCAAATATTTGCAGCCTAATAAAGACTCATTGAAAATATAAGGGGATAATCTGATAAAATTTGTTGGAATTAATGGTTAAATTATACGATTTAAATGTGTGAATTGAAAAAGTCTTCATTGTCTTTGATTATTAGGCACAACTCTTCAAGTGCAAAGGGTGTATATCAAAGAGTTGTTTCAAATGGGTGTGGTTTTTAATAAAGTGCGATTTAGATCATCAATTTTGAAACGATATGATCTAACGATCGAAAATAATTTTACTAAAAGATGCAACCATTTGAAGAGACGCATGAATATTTATAAATAGAACTCTCTTAATTCTATTTTTTCACTCCAAATCAACTCCATATAATTGATTTCTAATTTTTCCTTCTCCAAATTCTATCAAAATAATTTCCATATTATTTTTGGATTTCGTGTTCGATTTTTAATATTTTATATCTTCCATTCTAAAAAATGACAGTCAAGCGTAGGTTCGTCCGACAAAATTACTATTGTGCTATATTAATTTTGAAAGAAGCGTTGTATCTTATGGATGTTCGTTTGATCGTGTTAGCACTCGTGTAGGGGCAAAATCCGTTTAAAAGAGATTTGCATTCTCATAGTTCGCTTCATTTTATTTCCTTTGTATTTCTGTATTTTCTATATTTGAGTAAGTATTGATTTGCTCATTATGATGCACGCATCATGGTTTTAATAAGTCGTTACTCTATTCGTATTTGCATGCACGTATATTATATTAGCGGAATATAAAATATGCTCCAATTTATCTAATAATCTTAAGACGGATCTTGTTCTATATTATATTCTTATTAAAATTCTTTTTAGACTTGGAAATTGATCGTGTGATATTAGATGCATTCTTAATTTGATTTAAATGCCTAAATATCATGGTTGCGTGTTATATTTTATTCTCTGTTTTACTTTCGTACTGCATATATTCTGTTCGGAATTCTGTGCAAAATTTATTAATAAACAAGTGTAGAATTCTAATTTCTATTTTAATTCTAAAAATTCGTAAATGTTGTGAATGATTTAAATCTCAGCATCCTAGTACAAAATTGTGAAAAAAATTACAAGGCTATGTAAGTTTTAAATCTAGTTAAGTTTGGAATCTTTAATCAGTGAATAAAACACCAAAAGTACATGTGAGCTCATTTTTAATTCATTATTTTGATATATTTCGGTGTTTTCTAATTGCCCATTAAAATTATACTTGGTATGCAAAAATCAGTTTTGCTTTATATTCAAATACCACTGTTGTTAAATATATGTTGCGAGTGTTGGGAATTTGAAGATGTGATATGACGCGATATGAAATATAGATCGAACAAATAACTAAGCAAGAACAAGATTTAAAAGAAAAGCAAACAAGAAGAAGAAATTGGCAGAAGAACCGAATATTTTATTAACAACAAATGGAGAGAAAAATACAACTTCTACAATAATATACTATCTAAATTGAACGAAAAGTCTACTATTTATAGGGGATATGTTCAAACCCTAAAATTAACCTAAAATATGGAAATTAAGTTAAAAATCGCGTAAAATCGAAAAATAAGGAAAGAAATCAACGGCCCGTCGGTCGACGAAGCTCGAGCGATAAGTGGGCAACAGCCTGTCGCTCGAGCAGTTTGTCCAGCGCCCTCAATCCGCCTTTTTTTCCTTTTTGGACCCTATTTTGACATTTTAAAACTCAATACTCCACAACGCGAAACCCTAGACCCAATTTGGATCAGATTTGGGTCACAAAACCCAACAATCTCCACCTTAACACAAAGTTTCGGTGCAACGAACGAAACTCAAAAATTTCTCCACTTGGAAAATAAGTCCGACTGCAACAAAATACACTGATCTCTTCAACCTGAACCAAACATCTCCAACACTCGAAAATACTCTTCCTCTTCCCCCATATCCAAACATGGATGCAAATGAACCCAACCCCCCGGTTCCAAAAATTCACAACAAATTCAAAAGTAACCAAACTGGGTTGAAGCACACCATGTAGCATAATCACCACTAAATGATTTAACTGAAGGCCCCTATCTAGACTCGTCACATTCAACAACTCCAAAAGAATGCACATTCAGATCAGCATCCCCAAACCTATTTCCAATGGATCTCTCCCTAGCCATTGAATACAATGGAACCCGCAGACTGTGGTGGCAAAGCGGAATTATCCATATCCCCCAAACTCAACATAGTAGTATTCTCCAAAATAGACCTAGAGACAACTCCCAACGGTACTGTACCAAATTGTATATCCACCACAGTACCAAACATGTGCTGATGTTTTTTCACTGATTCTGCCCAACCTTGCAAGATATATAACTGGGACTTTCTCCGCCCCTCCAATACAACAAGAAAACCCTTCCGGACCTTCAAAACTCCACATGCACCAGAGAACATGTACCCTCTCGAATCCAGGGTACTCAGCGAGATGATATTCTTCTTCAAGTCTGGAACTTGTCGAACATGACCAAGTGTTCTGATTGTTCCATCCACCAACTTCAATCTGAATCTTCCAATACCAGCTACCCGACAAGATTCATTGTTTCCCATAACAACAGTACCTTGCGTCACTGTTTCATATGAATTCAAACAAATTCCTATTGGGACTCCTATGAAACGCACATGCTGTATCCAAAATTCACTCTTCGTCAACCTTGGATTCCACGTCAGAAACCCTTAAAAGATATCCCTCACTTACAAAGTTCTCTGCTATAGATGCTTCACCTGAAGTCTCTGATTTGCATCCCACGATTTGTAATTGAAGTACCCTTACCATGCAACTTCTCATAATCTCTCTTGATGTGTTATTTCTTCTTGCAGTAAAAATAGACCCTATTGCTGAAATTCACCATCGACTTACCCATTTACTGATCACCACAAACCACAAGAGCTTCATCATCTCTAGAACCAGCTCCAACGAGATGCTTCATCTTCTTCTTTGAGAACAAGGCATCATATACGTCTTCAATGGTGAGTGTGTCACGGCTGTATAGAATCGTGTCCCTAAACGACGAAAACGAACTAGGCAGCGAGCACAATAGGATTAAGGCCAAGTCATCTTCATCATATTTGACCTCTAACGTCTCCAGACTGGCGACAATCTCCTTAAATACAACTAGATGGTCTTCCATTGATTAGCCTTCTGCCATGCGATGAGAATAAAGCCTCTACTTCAAATGTAATTTGCTGGTCAAACTTTTGGTCATGCACAATTGCTCCAGTTTCAACCACAATGTAGCTTATGGCTTCTCCTTCAAGATGTCCTGAATAATGTTGTTAGATAGATAAAAATGAATTTACGATAGTGTCTTGCAATCCTTTCGTTGTTTCTCCTCTGTTGTCCAAGTTGTGGGCATCCTATCAAATCCCAACAACGCATCATCCAAATCTATATGTGCCAATATAGCTCTCATCTTCACTTGCCACAATGAAAATTTTGTATTGTGATCCAACAGCGAAATATCATACTTCATGGTAGTCATCGATAACAAAACCCTCAAATAATCAAATCCTTGTTGTGAGGAACTGCTGAACATTGGCTCTGATAAGCAAACAAGAAGAAAAATTGGTAGAGGAACTGAATATTTTATTAACAATCATTGGAGAGAAAAATACAACTTTTACAATAATGTACTGTCTAAACTGAATGAAAAGTCTACTATTTATAGAGGGGATATCCAAACCCTAGAAGTAACCTAAAATATAAAAACTAGGCTGAAAATCACGTAAAATCGAAAAATAAAGAAAGATCGTTTGAGAGATAAACGGGCCACAACCTGTCGCTCGAGCGGTAGCTCAGCGAGAGGCAGCTCAATGCCGTAAATCCGCTTTTTTTCCTTCTTGAACCCTATTTTGACATTTTAAAGCCCAATACTCCACAACGCGAAATCCTAAACCTAATTTGTATCGAATTTGGGTCACAAAACCCAACTTCTTGAGGAAGTTTATAAGGTGGTGTCTCTTCATTTTATAATTATTCTTCTCAAAAACATTTCTTATGGCAAAGGAGTCTCTTTGAACTTGGCATTACCGAATGGTGATAATGGTTGACCTTTCTTGTGCTGACTAAACTTTCAAAAGGCACCTTGTGCAACCCACTATGTGCAATTTATCAAGGAAAATTCCTTTATTCAAGCCAAAGACAAGAAAGATGATTCGTAGGCTCAAATCAAGGCTAATATTAGAATGTATCAAGTACCAGTAATTAAAGCAAGCTGCACAAATCTAGGCTGGACTCCTATACCAAAATTAAGGCAGCTGCCTTCACGTGCAATCAACAAATATTAGCCACAAAAATAACATTACAACTAGAAATATATTCTAAAGAATGTATATATATTGCTTTACAATTTTATGAATGAAGTGTGGAAAATTCTCATTGACTTGAGCATTTAGAAATTAAACTTACCTTACAATTTTATTATGGCATCAGAGCTTGCAGGCTTTAACAAACATTCGATCATCTCCCCAAAACTACTTTTTCCCACATCAACACCCATGACATCTCCCCAAACCCCTCCAACGGATAAACCTTTAATTGCCCTCAACTCTGTTCATGAGAAACTAACACCCTCAATCTTTCCACAATGGAATACCCAATTTGAAGCCCTCATCATCGGCTATGACCTCCTTGACTATGTCATTGGAGACCACCCATGTCATGTCCCTATTGGCACTGCAACTTCAGCCCTCTAAAAGACCCATTGGGTCCGACAGGATAAACTTATCCTCAGTGCGATCCACTTTACTACCACAACCATTACCCTTTTCATCTCAGGTACCAAAACATTCCAAGAAGTTTGGAAGAAATTAAGCACCATGTATGCGAGTAAATCGCAAACCTGAGCAATGCAACTAAAGTAGGAGCTTGCCTTGATCCAGCTGGGCAATCGATCCATGCCCGATTACCTGCACATGGTGAAAGCCCTCATCGATCATCCTATTTCTAATGATGATCTCACCATTTACATTCTTCATGGTTTGGATCCAAACTTTCGTGAAATCACCGCCCCTATTCGTGCTAAGGAGAACTCAGTAAACTTTGAGAAACTTCATGATCTCCTTGTCGGCTATGAAAGTTACTTGCGCCGCCTTGAAGCCACTGCCCAGCAGTTGGTTGCCACTGTGAACTCAACCCACCGTCACTCTGGGTTTCACAATTCAACTGGGAGTTGAAGACCCCAGCAACATGGTTATTATAAGGGCAATGGGTAATTTTGATATTCAGGCTCACCTCGCCCCAACAATGGCTATGATCGTGATAATATATGGCTCCAAAACTCCACAGGCCATTTTAATTTGGGCCAACTTCGTTATCACCCCAAATGTCAGTTTTGTAATCAGTTGGCTCACACTACAAAAAATTGTTCGCAGTTGCATCCTTTCGATATCACCGTACATTGTGTCTCCACTTCTCGTACCAAAGAGAATAAATGACTCGTTGATTCTGCGACATCTCACGACACTACTGGTGATTTGGCAAAAGTATCCACCCATTCTGAGTATGACGGATAGATAAGGTTGTCATTGGTGACAGATCAAATTTTCATGTCTCCCATGTCGATTCTTTGGTATTTCAAACACCCACTCATACTTTCCATTTAGACCAAATACTTTGTGTTTCAAGTATCCGCAAAAAATTGATTTATGTCCATTTTACATCTCAAAAATAAGTTTTTTTTATTGAATTTCACCCCTTATATTTCCTTGTGAAGATTAGATCACGGGGGCGAACCTACTCAGAGATGTGTGTGAAAATGGTGTGTACATACTCTCGACCTCACTAGTGGATTTGTCACAAATGGTTGCAAATGTGCATGAGTGGACCTCGATTGATGGGTGGCACAAGCGTCTTGGACATCTGTCTCTCAAAGCTATTCAAAATTTAGTTAATTCATTTTCACTTCCAATAATAAAAGAGTGATTGTCTCATCTATGTACTTCATGTTCAATCAATAAAGCACATAACAACCATTTCATTCCATTAGTCTTCAAAGTCGTGCACTCTTTGATCTTATCTACATCGACGTTTGGGGGCCCTCTAACTCTGTTGGTCTTACTGGTTCCTTATACTACTTTATTTTGGTTTATCACTTTACCAAATACGTATGGTTATATCCTCTGACTACCAAATTCGGTGTTCGTAGTATCTTTCCACAATTCAAAAAATTGTTGAAAATAAAGTTTAAACTACGGTAAAAAAATCTTTACTCTGATAATGGTAGTGAATTCCTTATCTTAAAACAATATCTCTCAATTGATGGAATTAGCCACTATACCTCAGCACCTTATACACCACAGCAAAACGGGGTCTTTGAATGTTGTCACTGTCACTTGGTATAAACATGTCTCACCTTACTATATCATGCCTCATTGTCCATCTCTTATTGGCTTCATGCCTTACATACTGTCACATATCTCATAAATCATCAACCCACACCCTTGTTAAGGAACAAATCTCCATATTTGGCCAGTGCCCTTACTATCTCAAATTAAAATAATTGGTTGCCTTTACTTTTCGCTCACCAGGCCCTACAATACCCATAAACTCCAGCCCAAATCTATTCTCTGTTTATTCATTGGCTATTCTCAAACACAAAATGTATATAAGTGCCTAGATATTAAAATCAATGGGTCATATATTTCTAGACATGTTCTATTTGATGAAAGTCAAAGCCCGATCCAGTCGCACACCAAATAGAGCAAGTGCACCCGTCTATTCAAGATGCTTTGCACCCTTCACAACCATCTCCACAGCCAATGGCTTCGGACTGTGCTGCTACTGCTTCCATATTATCTCTAGGTAACTCTCATGTGCTCTCTGTTCCCTCTTTAAGTCAGTCTACCCTACATAAATCCCGCACTGACTCAACAGCCCAACACCACTGCGAGGTCATCTCATCAAGTGCACCAACGATGCATCTTCTCCTATGTTGATCACACTAGACGCTCTTGTCCTTGTCCAGACAAAATTGTTTCCTAAACCACCAAAAAGAACCTACTCGATGACTACCCGATCCTAGAACCACATATACAAACCCAAACAATTTTATTCGATCACAAAACATCCTATACAACCCACCATTGAACCAACTTGAGTGAGCCAAGAACTATCTGATCCCCAGTAGCGCAATGCTATGTCGGATGAACTCATTGCTCTTATAAGGCATGGTACATGGAAGTTAGTTTTAAATACTGTAATACGGCGGGTTGTAAATGGGTATTTCAGTTAAAAGAAAGGCAGATGGGTCCATTGATAGATTTAAACCTCGGCTTGTTGCTAAAGGCTATACTCAACGACCCGGGTTAGATTATAAAGAGATATTTAGTCCTCTTGTAAAACCAGCTACAATTAGAACTGTTTAACAATTGTTGTGATGCAGAGGGTGGTTATTAAGACAGCTTGATGTGAACAATGCATTTTTTCATGGTGAGTTGACTGAAAATGTATATATAGTTCAGCCTCCAGGGTTCAAGGATATGTCCAATCCAGATCATGTGTACAAATAGGCAAGGCCATTTACAGTGTCAAATAGGTTCCACATGCTTGGTATTCTACTCTGAAACATACCCTGATTGAGCTTGGTTTTCAAAATTCAAAAGCAGATCCATCCTTGTTTATCTATCGGAACAATTCTGTTACATGTTATTTTCTAGTCTATGTGGATGACCTTGTAATTACATGTAGTGATCCAAAGTTTGTCACATCACTTATTCAGTCTTGACACACGATTTTTTCTCAAAGATATAGGGCAACTCCTTTTCTTCTTAGTTGTAGAGGTCATCTCCACCACAGCCGACTTATTCTTATCTTAGTACCAAGGATGTCTCTACTCCATAGTCTACCAGCACTGCTCTGAAATTAATTGATGGTACTTATGCTTTTGAGAGCGCGAAATTTCACCGTGTAATAAGGATTGTCCAGTATCTCTCTTTCACATGCCCGAATATCTCCTTTACAGTCAACAATTTGTCTCATTTTATGCATAAGCCAACTATTGCCAATTGGGCCGCCACAAAGCAACTTCTTCACTACTTGAAACAGACAATTTTTCATGGCATTCAACTTCGCAAGAATGCAAACTACGTTCTCACCACATACTCATATATAGATTGGGCAAGCAATCTTGATGATCGAATATCTACCTCCGCTTATATCAATTTCCTTGGCTCCAATCCCATCTCTTGGAGCTCCAAGAAACAACGGGCAGTGGCCCGATCATCTACTGAGGCCAAATATAAGGCCCTTCCAAATGCTGCCTCTGAAACATTATGGTTGCTTGCCCTATTCAGTGAGTTGGGATCTCCATTCAAAAATCCATCCATACCGGTTATGTGATAATCTTGGTACAACACATCTAAGGTTTAATCTGATACAGCACTCGCAGATAAAGCACATCCAGATTAACTTACACTTTATTCGGGACATGGTTCGGCGAGGCACAATCCATGTTCGTCATGTGAACACCCAAGATCAGCTAGCAGATCTTTTAACCAAACTATTGTCGCTACAATATATGAAAATTCTTTGAAACAAGATTGGTGTTGCTGATGGCAGCTTTTTCTTGCGGGGGCGTATTAACTCAAGCCAAAGACAAAGAAGCCAAAGACAAGGAAGATGATTCTTAGGCTCAAATCAAAGCTACTATTAGAATGTATAAAGCACCAGTAAACAAAACAAGCTGCACAAATCAAGCTAAAGACAAGGCTGCCCAAATCAAGGCTGGACTCCTATGTCAAAATCAAGGTTGCTGCCTTCACGTGTAATCAACAGGAATTAGCCATAGAAATAGTATTTATACTAGAAACATGTTCCAAAGAATGT
Organism: Fraxinus quadrangulata; assembly: GCA_903798255.1. Taxonomy (NCBI): domain Eukaryota; kingdom Viridiplantae; phylum Streptophyta; class Magnoliopsida; order Lamiales; family Oleaceae; genus Fraxinus; species Fraxinus quadrangulata. The sequence continues at coordinate 32,946 of CAIGRB010118626.1, forward strand.
ATATATATTGATGTACAATTTTATGAATGAAGTGTGGAAAATTCTTATTGACTTGGGCATTTAAAAAATAAATTTACCTTACAATTTTATTACAATTGACCCAAAATAAATTTTATTGCAAAGTGGAATTGATGTTTAGGTTGAATTTTTGCTTGAAAATAAAAGATGTTCTCTTTATTCCAGACACTTGTCAGCATAGAGAGTGACGGCTAGATTTTCATTTTTCAAAAGTTCATAATGCAATGTTGGTTGCTTAAAGAAACAAACATCGAAAAAGACTTACTTATGTGTACATTTGTTTGTTTGTAGCATAACTTCTCTTTTATGATGATCAAGATACAATTTGGATACAACCACATGGCTATATATGCTCATGATGAAGAAAAGAAAATTGATATATTGGTCGTCATTTGAGATTGAGAAATACAACCAAAGAATAGCTTTAGTGATTTGACAATATTGATGTTAATTAATTATGACAAATATGTTTAGGTCAAAATCACTTGAAAGAACTAAAGGTGGAAATGATGAAAACCCTTATAGAATGTTATATAAAATATAATAGACCCTAAACTAAAAGCGGTTAGTATTGGTCGACCTAAATATGAAAATGCATGGACTTTCATAAGACATGTACATTCCTAATCGTTTATTTGTTGACTAAAGGTGAAATATTGTTAATTCAAGAAATAAACATATGATCGAACTTTATATATAGTTAGATGAATATTATGTTTTTAAGCTAAGTCCTACTAGAATTGTGGGGGGTAGGATGGTTGTTTGTATAACATTCTCAATTTAAGTTCGATGCACTCCAGGATTGTAGGGTAGTGTTGTTTTCTTCAAATTAGAATAGTGAGATATTAGAGGATATTTGAAATGATAAATTACACTGCAATGAATACCTTGTTAAATTTAAAATGTGCACGACATTGAGAATTGGATATCAAATGTAAGGATTCAAAATCTAATAATATATTTATTTTACTATTGACAGCTTAGTTATTTCATGAAAATCCTCAACATAATTTGAGAATTGAAAGAAATTAGAGCTTTCAATAAAGATAGAAAGAAGCATGATGGCTTCAAGGATTTTTTAAATTGGTGACTATTTGTACATTTTATATCATTTGGTCGAAATACCTAGCTACAAATGAAATGGCACAGAATGTCATTTATGATGGCATGTCTCGAATCTATGTTGTAGTTATAATACAATTTTTCACTTGCTTTCAACTAATTGTAATTGTTTTAACGAAGGATAACCTAGTGGATCCATTTACAAATAAGTTATCTAGAGAGTGAATAAACTACATATCGAGGAAAGTGAGTGTAAAGTCTAAACTAATGGGTCAGCTTAATAGAAATCTAGCTTGGCGACTGGAGATCTCACGGACTAGATTTAATAGGAAAATTAGTTCTGATTAACTCGATGAAAAGCACTTTGAAGTTTTAATTCTTCCTCATTTCTATGATACAGATAAGTGTTACCTATAAAAAATTGGTTAAGATAAGCTATACTTTTAATGATGACTATATCTTGTAAATAGTACAAACAGAGTATTATAGGGTACTCTTCACGGAACACCACCTATGTAAGTGCGAACTTGATCGGTTCTATGATAATTTTACTTAGATGAATTCTCTAACACACTTATAGAACCAAAAATGTTCAGGACCAAAATAATGAACACAATAGAGAACCAAATTTTGATATGAGATATGATGTGTTCGATCTATTGTCGAGGCTTAAAATAACAAGCCAACAATTGAAAACATTGCGTTCACTGATTAGTCAAATGATTCCAATAGATTCTTGCTAGGGAAGTTCAAAACCAAAACCGCAAATCCTGATACATTATATTTCAGTTGTACTCCTTCTTCGTCTTCCTCATTCTAAGTCGATTTGTTTCCGTTCATGTGGGGGATTGTTGGAATTAATTGTTAAATTATACGATTTAAACGTGTGAATTGAAAAAGTCTCCAATTAGTTTGATTACTAGACACAACTCTTCAAATGCAAATAGTGCATATCAAAGAGTTGTTTCGAATGGGAGTGGCATTTTAATAAAGTGCAATTTAGATTATCAATTTTGAAATGATGTGATCTAATGGTTGGAATTAATTTTGCCAAAAGATACAATCATTCGAAGAGACACGTGAAAATTTATAAAGAGAACCCTCCTAATTCTATTTTCTTTACTCCAAATCAATTCAATATAATTAATTTTTTAACTATTCCTTCTCTAAATTTGTCAAAATAATTTCCATATTATTTTTGTGTTTCTGTTCGATATTTAGTATTCGATATCTTTCATTTTAGAAAATCACAGTCAAGCGTTGATTCGCCTCACAAAATTAATATTATGTTATATTAATTTTGGAAGAAGGTTTGTATCTTAGGATATGGGCGTTCATTTAATCATGTTATCACCCGTATAGAGGGCAAAATCCGTTTTAAAGATATTTGCTTTCGCATACCTCACTTCATTTATCATCTTCGCATTTCTACATTTTCTATGTTTGAGTAAGTCATAATTTGCTTATTATTATACATGTATCATTGTTTCAATAGATTACTACTCTATTCCTACTTGTATGCATGTATATTTTATTAGCGTAATATAAATTATGCACCAATTTATCCAATAAAATTAAGGACCTTTAACTTAGGTGGCAAATGATGATAAAAACAAAAATTTGTGTACATAAAGGCCACATAGGCTCTGGACGAACAGGGGGCGCCACATTGGTTGGCAGTCTGTGCCCTGAGGCCTTGACACTCTAGCAAAACCCTACTTGGATGATCCAGCTCTATTTTCGACAATTTTGAATCTTTCCTAAAAATGGTTTTTTGTTAATATAATTTACATTGATCTTCCATTCTTCTTTAGTAGAAGTGATTATTATTTAACAAAGGTGGCTAATGTGGTTGGCCTCCGTTAGAATAAATTATAATTGATTTGAAAATGAAAATTCGATCAATTAAAAATAATTATAATTCATCCAAACGGAGGCTTCAAATGATTGTTGTCCATTGTATTATCGGGCACTCAAAAGCTTATTATAACTTCCTGCCAAATCTCATCTTACAATTTCAGCTATTTTGACCTCGAAATTCATGTAACAGTATCATGTTGCAAGGGTTAAAGAAATATAACAAGAAATCTGCGACAACCTTAAAATTCAAAATTTACGCCGTACATAGTATTCTTATATTCATGAACTCTGAGTGAAATTCAACAATAAAGTAATGGAATTGCTAAATATGTCTCTGGCTCGAGTTGAAGCTAAAACGACATCGATTTTTTTGGAAAGTGTTATTCGATTAAAAAAAAAAGTTAAATATCTTCCATTTCTAAAAAGATTTATATAACTCTCCTTCCCCTTTTCTCTTTATTTTTCTTTTTAGGTTGCTTCTTTTTATAAAAAAATATATATTAACATTATATTTATTAGTAAATACTAAGGTGGATATATTGACACCACGATTTCATATAAGTGCACTCCATTTTATTTGCATTAAAGATCCTTAATAGTTACTTATTATCATACTTGTGTTTTTAATTTTTTTTATCGTATTTTCATCCTCATCTTTTCATTAATTTTTGTACATTTTGTCCTTGATGATGATTCCATTTAAAAATTCTATTACAAAAGCATATATTTGTCATTCCTATTTTTAAACGTGTAAATATAGAAGTGTATTTGCCCCTTATTTTAAATAACGCTAACATGATTTTTAAACGAAAATCACCGTCGAGAATATAGGCCAACTGGTGGAAGGTTAACAATAAGAACACAATTAAAAAAAGTGGAGATATCAATGTGACAAGAAATAAAGGTTAAGAACCTTTAGTACAATTAACATATAAATTTAATTTGAACTATAGTATGAATATAACTTTCCATATTTTAATTTTAACCATAAATTTCATGACAGAATTTTCAGGAGAAATAATGCTTTCTAAGCAAGACCCTATGTATTAAAACTATGTCAAGATTAATAAGCCACATATACAATTGCAAAAACAAATTCTACCACCACCTACTGCATGCACTATTTTACAATTGACCTGATTGTAGATCCATTAAGAAATATGGGTTCTGTACGTTTTCTTATTAAACTCATATTTATCTATCATTAATATAAAATATTGTTTGCTACAGTAAGATTCTCCACCACACATTCACCCAATAAAATATTCTACACACAAATCAATAAAGTTACTTTAAATTTCAACTATATATTCTCCAAAAAATATTATTCATTACTTCATTTTCAACTCAATAATGAGTGACAAACAAGCCCTAATAATAACAATAATAGTGATTTTGCGATCTATGCATACTCTTATTCACTCTTCACAATTAATAAATGAAATGAAATAGTATTTTTCCATTGTCATTTAGCAAGTTGTGCATACTTAAATAAACTTTCGAGCAGTTAAAAACAAGGAAGGTTATAAATAGCTTATTTATTATTATTTTTATTAATTACTATGGATAACTCTATTATTCTATCGATCATTGCGTAACAAAATCAAATTCTCTCTCCATACCGTGTTGACCTATAAACAATCATGAATATTTATGAGATAAGATCCTTCCGAATGGGAATCTCTTATGATAATCATCCATGCTTGAATGGACACGCATGTAAGAAGGAATTTTGAGCTTGATGCAAATGACTAAAATATTGTTTGCTACTTTTATGTAATTTATACATTATCTATACAAAAGATAAAAATAATTATACAAATGAATTATAAATTTAACATGTACACATTATTTTTCAATGCTTACATTTTTGCCACGTGATATAAATCAAAAAGCAAAATTGATGTTGACCAAGCATTATCTATACTTTTTTTTAGTGACTGCCATGTGTCATGCCGACATGGATTGAAGCATTTCCAATTCTTACATCCTAATTAATGAACAAATATCATAATTGGTAAAACCAATATTTGTGTCTAAAAAGAACAATACTACAAGTATAGACAAATTGCGCAAATGATTTTACAGAATGTTATATGGCAACATTTAATTAAATTTTGGACAAGAAAAAAAGTTAAAACTTAAAACAGTCAATCAGATGCTGTGATCTCTGCACCTGTAAAATTGTATGTGTTGTTTATCTATATAAGTATTATTTCTTGTCTAAAAATTTCTCAGTAAATAAAATAATCTTGTTGGGTCGTATAACATGATATTTAGTTGAATTATACTATTTAGCACCAATTGTGTTACAATATTAGATGGCACTAAGTATCATTAAATAAAAGATACAATTAAATGAATCATATAATTATACATTTAATTGAATTTATCAAATAATGTCACATAAACTGGTATTCCAGCACCATATGTGCTGATAGTATTATTGTATTCAATTAGTTATTTATTTTATGCTTTTAACTGTTTATTAGATATTTGTTTACTATTGTTCACTACTTATTATCGTGCTTAAATCGCTAATGAAAAGGAAAGGAAAAAAATTGAACCACAAGGATTTTGACATTAATGGAGCTTCTCTTTATGCTATATTCTTTTGAATGCGTTGTTTGTAAGTAAAACACTAAAAGATCATTAATTGTCCATATACATCCTTTGATACATTAGATACTATTGTTGTTGGCATTGTTGTTTGCGTAAAACTATGTATCTCTGATCTTTTTTTTTTCTCAAAATCAGCTTCTTAAAGTAACATAGGTTTGGAAATTATAAAAGTAAAAATTGATATGTTTGTAAAGATGTATTAAATGACGTGATTAGAGTTTTTTTTTTTTTTTTTT
>CAIGRB010118626.1:38786-88325 GCA_903798255.1 Fraxinus quadrangulata
CACCTCAAAACGTATTTGTCGTAAGACGATATTTGGTTCTGCAATTGATTTCTTGGCAAAGATATAGTTATGCATCTCATTCACTAATAAATACATCCTATTATGTCAAGCAACCCTAAGGCTCTAAAGCAGAGAAAAATCCATCTTATGGATTAATTGGAAGGTAGGGGCCTTCTCCTTTTGAAGAAATAATCTTCATCCTTGTACGTTATAGGGATGTATTTTTTTTTTTCTAAACATTCATTTAGTGCGTGCGTGCGTGCGTGCGTGCGTGCGTGTGGGTGGGTGGGTTGGGAGGAGGTGGGGTTGGGACATCTAAAAATAAATTGTTATTTAATTTGTGATTTAAATAATTAACAATGAATTTTCCTACTTTTACATAAAAAAATGTACATAATGAATTACATAATATGATGCGGAAGGAAAATATTGGATGAAAAAGTTGATTATATTTTAAACTGACAAATGTTAAAGTGTCATATACCATTATTTAATCCATTATACAAATCTTAATATACATATGGCAAGATCCATTAACAATATGTAGACAGCAGAAAGTTTCTTCTAATGGAATATGATTAATAACAAATTGTAAGAAGTGGCATCTCATCATATTCTGGATTAGGAATTCATATTTGATACTTTGAATGGAACCAAAATTATAAAGATTACTATCAAATTCAATTTATCCATGTACATCCAATTTGTCTAATAAAAAATCCTTCTAGAATGTGATTCTAACTATATATTTAGCCCCTCTATGGCTACCATTTTGTGAAGATTTTAATCAATATTTTGAACGTTAGACAAAACGGTGGGTTCCATTTCTGCAGTCGTTATTGATTGCACAAACCATCAATACCAGAAATGCTGACGTTTGCAGAATAAGAAATTAAATGTTGAAGGGCACATTGGTCATATTAGTTAATTCAATCAACTGTTGCAGCCACCTTCACCGACAAATTAATGTATAACAGAAACAAGATGAATTAAAACCTTATCTCAAATCTCGCCGAAAGAAGCGCTTTGTGATTTCATTCCCTATTTCAAACTCCAACGTTTAAATAAGTTTGATTCTTTGTTGAATTATGAAAACCACTTTTTTAATCTTTTATCGAGAATCTAGCGCAAATATTTCCTACATCTTTACTTGAGCGCACAAGTGATTCCTAAAGTTTATTTCTTGGCACTAACGTTACTAATCTACGTGCTTGGTGCGCAAATGATATTTTTATGTAAAAAGACCAATATACCCTTCATTTTAATTAGGAAAATTGCATTTGGATCCCTAACCTTTTCCAAATGTACAAAAGGGTCCAGTACCTTTATTTTTATAATAAAAAAAATTAAAGAAAACTAACGAGTTATTTTTACGAAAACTAAAATGAAATAACTTATTTTTAAGCTCATACTTAATTAAATAGTGTGTTAATCAACCTTGTGTCACGAACTTGATCCTCAAATACATTTATTTAATTGAGTTATTTGTTTATTGAATACGTGCATCAAAGTATTAATTTATCTTTTCATTATCATTCAATAAAGAAGTAAAAAACATAATTCTTATATTAATTTTTTCTATCAGTACTTTAGGTTAACAGAAAACACAATAAGAATGGTTGAACGTCATAAAATTAATACATCATTTTTAATTTATTTATCATAATTTTTATTGAAGTTTTTTTTTTTAACATCATAAAGCAATTACATACAATTAAAACACAATCATTTCATTTTTTTTCTCTTCTAAAATATTTAATTGAAACGACTTTAATGATATATTTATTGTGCTGAATTAAAATTGTTATATAAAGGTGTGAGACCCAAATGTACTTTTTCCAAAGGTTAAGGACCTAGCTGCAATTTTTCCAATTGAAATTAAAGATATATTAGTCTCTTTTTATTTATATAAAGAGGGACCTATTATGCACAAAACAATATATTAGGGATGTCTATGTCATGAATTAGACGTTACGGACCATTTTGGCGCCAAATCCCCTATTTTTTCCCCTTATATGGAACCACTAAGTATTCTAATCTAATATAATTATCTTCAATAATTGTATAGCATCTTTGCTAGGGGTTTATTAGACAATACTAAATAATATTATTTAAAAAAGCTAAAAATACTTGCTACAGAAATCATATTTAATTAATTGTTTTTTGTTAATTGACGCTGCGCGAAACAAGATATTCGAACAAAAACATTAAGAATACAATTTTTGGAATCCATCAAATTATGAGACAATAAACTCACGAAATTTTATTAATGTAAGATGATGAAAAACAATGAATTAATCATTTATTTATAAGGGTTTACATGAAAACATAATTTAAACAAACTAAAAATGAAAAGAATTAAAAATAGCACTAAATGACAAAAAAAGCACTAAATTTTCAAATGCAATTTTCAAGTTATAAACGAATTTGAATGGCCAAAATTCATATCATATAACGGCAAAGCGGTGAGTTCTGTTCATCTCGCCGTTCTCCTTTCAGAATGGTATTATAAATTCAATTGGAGTTCGACTACCTTACTTGCACTATTATCCTTTTTTTTCTTTTCGATCTACCACACTTGCATTATTGTCTTTTTTTCTTTTCGATCTAATTTTTCTTCAATCCATTCAATCACGTGTTCTACATCATGCACTATATATTTTGAACGAACAAATACAACTCAAATTCTTCACGGCACCAGAAATTAGCCCCACGTTTGTGTATATATATGTGTCTCATCCCCCCTCCACTTAGTTCTCATCCATTAAGAACCACCCTCCACCGCCGCAGCCGCCCGCCTCTCTCTCTCTCTCTTTCTGTGACACACACTCACACGATGGTGATGCTGATTTTGAAGTTCATTTCGCTTTTATAATCACACTGAGCTTGTTTCATATCTCCCCTTTGCTGCATGTTAAAGTACATCCTTCGTTGTACTTGAGTTTTGTCGTTTACATTGAACACACTCTTGCCTTAATCCCACCCTGCCCTACTCACCTCCTCCCCCCCTCTCTCTCTATATATTCATCTGTATATCTATATTTTCTAGTGTGTGTCTGTGTGTGAAATATGAGTTGCTTAGAAAGCTGGCCAGAACCAGTAGTCCGAGTTCAACATTTGTTGGACAGTGGGATAAAAGAAATCCCAGAACGCTATGTCAAAAAACACTCTGATAGACCTTCTTTGATCACCGAATCTGCCACCAGTGAAATGACTATCCCGGTGATCGACCTCCAGGACTTGTTCTCAGACGACGACTTGCTCCGCCAGACAACCGCCAGTCTGGTGGACAGCGCCTGCCGTGAGTGGGGGTTCTTCCAGGTGGTGAACCACGGCGTCCACCACCAGCTGATGGCGGCCACACGCGAGGCGTGGCGTGAATTCTTCCATCTCCCACTTGAGGAGAAACAAAAGTATGCGAATTCTCCAAGTACTTATGAGGGGTATGGGAGTCGACTTGGGGTGGAAAAAGGTGTTCCTTTGGATTGGAGTGACTATTTTTTCCTACATTATCTTCCCATTTCTCTTAGGGATGAGGAAAAATGGCCTAAACTCCCAGTTTCATGCAGGTAAAATCACTCTAGCTTGTTAAGGGATGAAATCCCGAATAAAGATGAAAATATTGACTAACTTATAAATGTTTGAACTACTCTTCTTAATAAGGTTGATTAAAAAAAATTTAAGCACATGAATTTCAAAAATCTCAAGTTCTAACATAGCTAACTAGTTATAATAATAGCGAAAATAAAACTAAAAACAAACCACCTCCAGCTAAAAGGCGTTACCCTTTAATTTGATTATGTGGAAAAAATTATTTTAAAATTTAAGGTGTCTTGGTACAAAAGTTTGATAATAGATATGTTTGGACAGGAACAAACAGAATGGAGAATCATTTCCTTAATTATGTGAAACTCTCATGGTGTATTTAACTTTTGGAGCACCAAGGTACAGCAAAAGATGTGAAATGTCATGTTTCGTTCCTGGTTTATAGGGTACTGTGGTCTATGTTGATGACACTAACTTATATCAAAAATAAAAGAAAACATGATTTGCTATGGGATTTTTGAATTATAACTCAGATTAGGTTTAACTAATTGAGATTTTGAGCAATTACCAAAGGATCAACTTTTCTCATTGTTTTTGCAACTTACAATTACTTAATTTGAGATGTTAGTTACACGGGACCGGGGACACTACAATATACAAAATTTTAGGGTTTTTTTTTTTTTTTTTTTTTTTTTTTTGCAGGGAATTGGTTGAAAAGTACAGCAAAGAAGTGGTTGAACTTGGTGGAAAATTGATGAAAATATTTTCAACAAATCTTGGGCTGAAGGAAAATTACCTTCAGGAAGCGTTTGGAGGAAATGAAAACTTTGGTGCATGCTTAAGGGTAAATTATTACCCTAAATGCCCACAACCAGGCCTTACTTTAGGGATTTCACCACATTCTGACCCAGGTGGCATGACCCTTTTGTTCCCAGATGAAAATGTATCAGGACTACAAGTGCACCATAAAAATAACTGGGTTACTGTTAAACCACTTCCTAATGCCTTCATTGTCAACTTAGGAGATCAACTGCAGGTTCTTTCTCTACTCTCCATTTTTTTATCATATTGTTTTTATCGATTATAAACAGTTAATAAACAGTAGCCAAACATGGGCTAACGTTGTTTCTCTCATTTGCAGAAGTTACTACAAGCAACATTACTCTAACGACAAAAACTTATCTTGTAAAGTTTTTCGACAACCATTTTTTCAATGACATGGCCTAAAAATGACTTTACCACCAAAAATGAATATTTAAAGTGAAAGTTTTCGTAGTATTTATACTTGGGAACTTTTTATGGAAATTAACAAAAAAGTAAAATGAAGTTGAAAAGAAAAGACGTAGACATTTAAATTGAAGCATTGATATTTCGTTATCTTTGAGAACATTCGAGCCCTCTATGGTATTATATAAATTTTCAAAGAACCAGTGCAATATTAGAAATATTACGAGTTGTCTCATCAAGATATGTAACAGTCTAAATCATTTTGTACTGTAAAGGTTGAGCTCTAAACTCCAATATAAAAACGTATTTCTTTGGTCAACAATATTTTCATTAAAAAAAAAATACTGTATTAGTATATGATGTAGTAGTGACCATGATGTATAAATTAAAAGAAGTCTCACTTTTGATTATAAAAACTCGTCTTGTAAATTTTTCTTGTAAAAGTTTCATCGTTGTAAAATGAGATTTCTTGTAAGTATATATAAATTCTACGTGTTTATACCCCCTTGATCTTTTATTAATAAATATATTTGGTTGATTTTATACATATACAGGTGGTGAGCAATGCAAATTATAGAAGTGTGGAGCACAGAGTGGTAGTGAATGCAGAGAAAGAGAGGGTTTCACTTGCTTATTTTTACAATCCAAGCGGTGACATACCCATAAAACCTGCAGAGGAGCTCATCACGGAGGATAATCCCTCACTGTATCCATGCATGACTTTTAATGAGTACAGACTCTATATCAGGACAAGGGGTCCTCGTGGAAAGGCTCAAGTTCAATCCCTAAAATCCCCACACTAATATGTAATATATTATATAAATATTTATGTTGTTTGTCTTTAGTTTCTCACGGTTATGTATGTTTTCTATGGAATGTGCTTGGAATATTTTGTTCTAAAGTTTATAATCTAAATGCTGTATCTTTTGATTAATGAATCATGAAACTAGTGTTTTGATAATGTTGAATTTTCCATCAAGAATATATTAACTTGCGTATCTATCTATTTTCAAGAACGGTATCTATTAAAATATGAGGTTCCATTTTATGTTATCTTTATTTCATATAGGATTTATTCGTATGAGCTTAATTGACTCTGTAATAATTACTTTATCTAAAAATTTAAACTATTAGAAATGATCACGTCTATATTATTTAAATATTATCTTCAATACAACCCTCTTACAAGACGGGATTTATTTTTTCACATTAAATTCATTTCATGCAAAATTTCATTTAAATTGTTTACGGTAAGATTTAAGCTTATAACATTTGTTTAATACCGTATTAAGGCTTAGCATCCCATTTTAACAATCAACCTTGTTAAAAAAAATAACCAAATCTTTATACGTCTATTTCATCTTTATCTCCCACGTGAATTTACTAACAAAATATAACTTTGTTAGAGAATTTTCATTGTTATGGCAAAAGCACATGGGGACAATGTGGGGTATAGGGTACTAGTGACACATTGTTCGCATAGAATCATTAAGTACTTATTTGATAAAACTTTTTGAAAGTTATTGAACCTTATAAAATATATAGTTAAAAAATAAAATTTAATCAACTTATAATTTTCAAAAAACTTCATCAAATAAGGGCTAAATCTCTCTCTCTCTCTCTCTCTCTCTCTCTCTCTCTCTCTCTCTCATACTTCCATTAATTGATATTGTCCCAAGGCTATTTAAAATAAGGAAATACGATGGGTACATAATGGAACCAAAAACTAAAAAATTGAAAGATGCTACGGTGTGGGCTACTTTATTTTTCTCTCAAGAGCAAAGTAATAAGAACCACAATTAACATCATCAAGCAACTCTAGAATATCGGAGAGAATAGGTCAGTTTGGAGCAAATCCAATGTCTTGTTTGAGCCCATGAACTACATGGAGGGAGTCCATGTCCACCGACTCGAGATCAATAGTGTTCCTTTGCCACAATAAGACCGCTCCAAGCTAACTGCAGTAGCTTCAGCATCCTCAATTGATAGATATCCTCTCGCACACCGGTGTTTTGCTGCTAGTAACGGTGTACGACTGTTAGTAACGGTTTTATAAGAAGACACATTAGATCGTCAAGCCAAATTATCCAATAAACTGCGATATAAACTGTCAATAGATGTATCGGTTAGACGCCAAAAAATGTATCTTCTTTTATTGTCGACTTCTAACATGATTTAAAGTATAAATTTTTTTCCAATTTTCAATTCAATACAGAATATTTGTTCTTAGAACTAATTAATCGCATACATACCTCTGGAAGAGTTGCCACATTGGATATAATACTTGTTCAATTATTTGCTTAATATATTGTCAGATAAAATCCTTGTCGACAGATCCAAAGTCAAATTTGTCCAACTTCAAATACAGTGTTCATATATAATTGAACACATTATGGACATTTGAGCCCCAATCTGCTATCAGGAGGGAATAAACACCAGGTGGCTTATTCCCAAAAAAAAAATAGGTACAATTGAGCAAGCTCATAGAAGAACAGATACGTTTGTTGGATAAAATAGAAATTTTAAGTAACAAGTTTTGTGGAGATAGTAAAAGATTTACAAAATAAAAATAAATATATACAAAGTATGCAAGTAATAAATTCATACATATATCGGTGATCTAACAAAAAAAAAAAAAATTATACATGTCTCTCTCGATGTAAGTTTTTTTCCAAAAATCAATAATATTCGTACATTGACATGAGTGAAGCCGACAAGAAGCAGAAAAATATTTGAAATAATCTAATCGAATAATGTAGAATTTTGGTAGAGAAAGAAAGGACATAAAGTATGTTTTATTAATTGGCTAAGTAGAACAACTTTTAAGCGTTTAATTGTCTCTATTGAAACGTGAAACTTTTGACATGGTTCAATTTGGACTGTTAGATTATATTTGTTCAAATGAAATGAAATATGACGGTTTAGATTCCATAATGCGCAAAAGTCCCTTTGATGAGGAGTACAAAAAATGCATCTAAAACACGATCTTTGAAAACACATTTGATCAGAGGCTCGTACCCTCACTACTATTGCGAGCTTTAAGCATATGTACCCTTGGGTGTTTCACTATGTCACAACTGACAAGGAGTGAAATTACATGAATAAAAAAATGTCATATTGTGCAATTGTATATTTCCTCTCAAAGATAGGACAGAACATTGTGTGGAGAAGGACAAACATTCTTGAATAATTCACATCATTTAGGTTTCTATTGTAACAAAAATATTTTCGTTTTGTGTGAAAAGGGCTAGTACTGGAATCCCAATGCAAAAGACAAAATCAATTTATTTATTTATTTATTTTGTATGTTGTCATATCTAAACAATAAAAATATGTAGATGAATAGCCTAACATATGAAAGTAACATCAAATAAGAAAAAAAAAATGGAAACCACAACTTATAAGATGCGTTTGATCAGGAACCATTAATTTCACTGAAAAGTCGAGACAAGAAAGAACGGAATACAATCAATCCAAACAAATGAAACATCAACTAAACATGCTCGAGCTGCAAGCACATCGGCCGCCTTATTCCCCTTACGAGGAATAAAGTAACAAGAGCCGTGAATAATTCGATTCAATAATTCAACAATACCAAATAGAAAACACTCACTTGATCAAAAGAAAAATCCAACCCTAATTTTTGAACAAGTCGTAGGAAGTCACTCTCCACCTCGTTAACGTGTGAATTGCAATCTGGTGCGCCATGAACCGATCACCCCTGGTATTCTTTTTGAGATAGCTGCAATCACCGTTCATCTCTAATCAAAGCCCCCACGCCAATTAACCTTTCAACCACCCGTAACACTGCATCGGAATCGAGTTTACATCAAATTATATTTTGCTGTCACTTGTCAAAAATACATTTTTGAGTTCTTTTATTTTGAAAGTATTATTTCTTTAAATTGTATAGCTGACAGAGATGTCTCAAACAATTTGGGATCTAGGCAAAATTGCCAAAGGACCCTTTCAGAGAGCAATAATAAAAATCAGTGAGAAAAGTTTCATCGATGATCACCGTAAGGAAAATCGAAATTTTTTCTCTCTGATAAATTGAACAAATTAGTATCAAGCGAAGTAGTTATTAAATCCGCAAAGGAATTTATTTTATTGTACATATTCTCATCGACCAAATAGTTAAGTAAAACTTATTACATAATTGACTCAAAATTTATTAAAATTATGGACATGTTAGGTTGTGTTTCACTTCCCGCATAGTTCACAACTTATAAATGTTACCTAAAATTTAAGAGTACTGTCCCACTTTATTTCACTATGTATAATTCCACTGATCACGAGAGACGTTACCTATTTTTCGGTAAGACTTACTTTTTCTTTCTTCTTTTTGTCCCGCTTTCTGACACTTAAATTTGCTATTTCGTTATAATAATTGACACGAATCCCCACTTCTCCTATTTAATGTGTACAACATTAGACGACCATATTTTAATCAATGTCCATTGAACTTATTACATTCTGTATTTTGAACCTTGTGACTATTTCTTCTTAAATTGAGTATAATGCAATATTGCAACTTATGTAATATATTGAACTAAACGAAATGTGTGTTTAATCGATCTTTGTTGAAGCTCGAAAGCACTTCTTGTAGGGAGAAAATACTTTTGATTGAATATATGAACGTTTGATTAAAGTTAATAAGCGCTTATTAGCCAAAAAATAATTGACGTGTCTATCAAAGAAATTATATTAACATAGAAATTATTGATGATCTTATCTCAGCTTGCAAGCCAAATTATTGGAAATTTAGATTAAATTATGTAATGAAATAGACACAATAAATTAAAAACTTGCATTTTATAATATTATAACAAATCATTGACTTACCCTACAATTTCCTAGCACTTAAATCACATGTTTTTTTGGACTTTATTAGTCGCATTCAAGCTAGTAGACAGTCCACCTTTTTTTTTTCTTGTACAATAGATTATAAAAAATTTCTTGCAACGAAATTTTATAGATACAAGAGACAAGACATGACAACTATATAGAAATTAACGCGATACAATTATTATGAAATAAATTTACAATGCTTTATTGTCAATACACGTGCTGCATGAATAATTTATCGAACAAAATAATAATCTAATTCATTATATTTTATCATCTTATGAAAAGGGATTAGCTGCAATATAGAGTTTTACTTGATTACCACGATTTTTATTAAATTGGGAAACTTAATTAATGTCGTCGTGCGAAGCCAGTGCGCAGATTGATCTCCCGAGAGGTGTGGGCCTCTGACCAAAATTTTGTTAAGGTTAATTTAGGAATTTCACTCTTATAATTTCGATTTTGCCCAAATTTATCTTATAAATGGAAGTCGTCAATAGAGTTCTGTATGATCATCAAAAAGAGAGTGGTTGTAGAAAATAGGGTATGCAGTTTCTCTTGTAAACCTTTTTTTTATGATAGTGATAGCGACGAAGAGGATGTAGTTTCACATTGAGGCGAACCTCTATAAACCTTATATGTTCGTTTATATTTTTATTATCTTACTGCAATTTTATTGTTCTTAGTGGTCTAGAATTACGATTTCTAATTCTCAACAAAACTTTTGAAATATCTAGTATGGAGAGATTGAACTAAAACCTGTCAATAAAAACAACTCTTTCTACCTCACAATTTTTAAATCTTTAGATGAAGTAATTCAACTGATAATTAAAAAAGTATTATATGCATTTACTGATTTAAGAATATTGAAGATTACATAAATCTCCCTTTCTAACAATTTTTGAAAACTATGGTGCTTCAATTTATATGTCCCGTTATTTATGTTTTGGGATGATTAATCGCACATCAATTAAATAATAAAATTATAACTAACATATAAGTGGTTGAGTTACTCCTTTTAACAATGTTTACCTTTTAATATGGAATTATAATTAAGTCTTAATAGATATAGAAATGAAATATTTATATTTTAAAGATAATAGGAAAGTATTCCCTTGATTATGAGAAATATAATATCTAATGCCTGTCCATTTAATTATTGGACAAGTATTTGTGTTTTTAAAAACATCACATTTTAGTATTTTACAACAATTTATCACGCAATTTCCACCCAAAAAAAAAAAAACTTTAAAAATGTCGTATTGGTATTCTACGTGCACTCTTAAGTGAACCAATACGTCCATTTCTATGTCACCCAATTCTCAGTATAGGCATACAAACAAATTGGATTGAAATAACTATCTTTCATCAGTCTATCAAAGATTACCCAAAAGTGGTTGTTTTAAGTATTCAAGTTCGATTATAAATAGAGGAACTGAAGATAATGTACGCGTGTGATTTAAGATGGTATAAATTAAGTGCTACATAAATGTAAGAATAGTCTTAATAAAATGTAAGAACATATGCCGACTAATGTGGATGTATTTGCATAATAAAATGGAGAAGATAAGAAATGAAAATATACATCAACAAAAAAAAAAAATAGTCGCACCGATGGAAGATAAATTAAGGGAAGATTAGATTTAAATGGTTAAAAGAAAAAAAAAATTGCAGACTTAGAAGAGGTTCATATACTAACGAAACCATAGTAGAGATGACATATCAAAACTAACAAGACATGTTACGGTTATTAGGGATTTATTTGCTTTGAATCTTTTAGTAAATCTAGTAATAAATCGAGAGGAGTGGCAAAAATAGTTTTATTCAATTTATGCTGGTGATAACAAATTTATTGAAAAGAAGCTTTAAATTTTTGTTGTTGATGTACAAACCAAGCGTGATGTATGACAAAGATATCTCGATTATTTTAAACCACATATCATCACACCTTCATGATTAAGTACAAATCGAACATGATATGTGCTTAGTTTTTATCACTCGTGTCTATAACATAGTATGGCCATTATTCAGAAAATACTACAATCTGACCATATCATCACAACAAAGCCAATTTTATGTAACATTATTTTGCTGCAACATTTGACCTAATTTAGAGGACTGTATAAAGAAGCTGGCAGCAATGGGGACTGAAAGGTTCCAACACTCCATGGAAGAAGTCCTGTTTCATCATTTACTGCAAATGGATTGTTATTCAATCCTTCAAGAGGAAACAGATTAAAATTTGGTAGAATTTCTTCATGGATTCTGATCTTTTTTGGTGCTCGAAATTCATCCTCGAATCCCTTTGTTTCCACTTCAGAATCAGATTCAAATTCCTTTTCATTTGATCGATCAGATTCTTCACTTAGAGAAGGCAGTGATAGTACGGAAGAATAAGGCTTGTTTGTCTTAGTACTTGGTGCCCGATTATTGTATTCCTCGAATATACGGTCCATAAATCTTCCTTGTGCTTCAATTTTCATTTTCAAGCTCTTTTGAACCTATAGGAAAGAGTAGAAAATGAAAATACTACACATGACGTCTCAAATTTTATCTTTGGAACATTTTAGTAGCGTCGTGATCAATACAAGTCATGAGATATTCGTGTGCTGATTCGATGATTTTTTCTTAGCATTTGAAACTCCTTAAAGAGACTTACGAGTGAATGAATTCTGATATTGGTTTTGTAAAGTATATTTACCTCAATTTGATCGTTCCATCGTCTTTGTGCTTCCTTTTGCATTCTTAATGCTTCATTTAGCTGAGCACCTCTACAATATCAATATAAATATATTACTAATAACATGGTGAAAATACTAAAAATCTTCACATCATAAATTAGAAGCCTCACGATTTTGTGCCAAAATTTGGCAATTCTTCTGATATACTTCTTCGCTCAATCTTGTCTCCTGCACTCATGTCACGAGATATTAAATTTTATATTTGAATGACGTGAAATTTGAGAAAACAAGAATTAAGTTTGACTCACTCTGGCCACCTTCAGGGGTGAATATTGACATCCTATATTTCTGTGAAGAAAAAAACGAATTTAGCACTCGAATAATGTTTACATTATTTTTCAAGGAGACATGTATATATATATATATATATATTAGTTATAAAATGAAAAAACCAATTCAATTGTTTGCTGCTTAAAGTGATAAGTGAGTTGAGTTTCGAACCTTATAAAACTAGCTGGTTTTATATCGTTGATGAAAAATAGTGCTATATGAGAACAATCCCACGTGGGATGTGGACATAGGCAATCAGAAATCACATTTGATTGGTATTTTTTTGATAATATTTTAGTTTCTCAATAAATTTATCCTCCTTTTACTACATACAAACAAATATTGGAATATGTGAAGACTAATCATACTTTTCCTATTCCAGGAGATAGCAAGGTTGCGGTAAGCCTCACTGCTTTGTCATGAGGTAGTGTGAACTTTTTCTATTGCAACGCGTAATTAATATCCTAATATAGGTTAGGGAGTCATTTATTGCATGCGAATGAGGTATGAAGAAAAAATCTTGTATTCTTCAATATATGTAACAGCTAGTGAACACAACTCTCACGATGAGTCTAAATGATTCAAAAATACCAAATTAGTGCCGCATAAACTGAGGAATCGTGGTGAGCGCTCTGGGAATACGGTGAATACATCACTACTTCCGGGGTGGAGGCTTCTAATACCAGCAATATTCTAGCACTGTAATTCTGTGCTCGTTGATCATTTTTCTTATTGCTTTCCTAATTTTTGTAGCTATTAAAACTAGAGATAAGAGTATAATCCATAACAAGTTGGATAATGCATGTGTGAGAGAGAGACAGAGAGAGAACCTGTAAGTGGCTTTTCACATGAAATATAGTTAATCCAGGAATTGCCATTGCTTTCAGAATTCCTTTTGGTGTAGCCCCTGGATGTCATCAAGTCCACAGAGAAATTTATTAAGCCTCATAAAACCAATGCATTCACGTTATTTTATTCAAAATTTTCGATAATCTCACGTACTATCTGGCCCTCCTATCTGATTAACCACTTTCTCGAACAATTCATGCAATTCTTTCGTCCATTTTAACCGCTCCTTCGACGTTCCAGTCAACTGACTAGAGTCCATGTTGCAACCAGACGACCTTGCAAACCTGCCAGGCAAGGAATGAGCAATAGTGCTCCACTTAAAAAGACTATGTTAAGATAAAAACAACACTACAAAAAGCAATTTCCAGGAAAGATACAAGCAAGCGATTGGTGCTAATATACGTAAACAGATACCATGAAATGTCTGTCTGTAATTGACGGAGCAAACCAAGAAGAAAAGCCCAAATTTCAAGCTCATTTTCTATTGTTTACATCACCTGGTGAGAAAACCTAAAAATTACTACAGGGACATGTATCAAAATATATCGGCTATATTCGTAATTTTGCTGCTTGCACCGTATGAAAATCTATGAAAACCCCAAATATACAAGCCAAAAGAGGGAATGGAACTAGGCATTTATGCCTGAGTCTTGATAAATTTCTCTTTCATTTTAAACATGACATGCAAACAATATAATATTTAGAACATTACAAGAAAGCAAAGGTTCGTTTATACTAGCTTTATAACATAGGAATCAAGCACGAAATTGAGGAGACAAACTTCATCCTCACTGCAATCAACTGTTACAAGAGATATCCATTACAAATAGTAGAAAGGTAATATTGCTATACTAATTTGTCAGCCATCAAATGAACACTACGTATTCCTCGGTTGATTTAGTAACAAATCACTACTGCCTGTTTCGCTTCATGCAAGATGGACATTTGTATTGCTTTATATTCTCGGCCTTAGCAGGAGTTATCTTCACGCATTTCCCATGGAACCACCGTTCACAAATGTCGCAGCCAATCCAGAACTCATCTGCATCATAATTTCCACCACAGCTTCCACATAGTGTTTCACTATGCTCATCGTCCTCCTCCTCGTAGCTTTCATCTGCCAATTTGGGGGTGCTTTTCACCTGACCGTCACTAGATCGCTGCAAATAAAGATGAAAGGAATTTAGCTAAATCAATTGAAGGTGTAAGAGCATCAGACATTGTGATCGTGAGAAAGTTCAACAACTAAATGAAATCCTTAAAAGAGGTTGGGGTACAAAAAATACACTGCTTCAGCCAAACCCATTTTAACAACTATCAGTACCTAAATCTTCTTGTGAAATGTAAATTAATTCCACTGTGCCTTCACCCAACCTTAGGTTTGCCTCAGGAACAGAGAGAACAGAATCCGAGAAAAACATATCTATAGTGAGACGCAGATATGCTTGAGCCAATCATACCTTTTTGTTGCTTCGTGATCTGCTTCCGCTATCTGCAGTTGGCTTGTCTTTTACAGGTTTCCTTTCAGTCACAACTTCAAAGACTGTGGGCAGATCATTGATCAAGCTGAACAGGCGCTTCCTGAAAGAACAGAAAGAAATGTACATATTTTTAGATAGATCCTCATGATAAATCACAGACCATAAGTGTGGTTCCCTCTCTGAAAATGCACATCCCAAATAGAAAATCAGTAAAAAAATTTAACCACGATTGATGCCAGTAATTCATCTCTAATCAAAACTTAGAGGTCCTAAATGAGGGGGGGGAAGCAAAAAACTGCACACGTGTATCAACACAAAAATGCATAATATCAATACTTTAGAATGCTTATGTCTTCACTGGACTCCTGGCTACACATCATATGATATGCACCGGGGTGAGAGGGTAAAAGCATTTTATTAAAATCATTTCAATGCGTTTAAGTTTCCTACATACTTCCCCCAAACTGTAATTCAGAGACAGGACCTGGTAAATATGTACTGCTACAAAGTTGGTTCGACTGCAAAAAGCAAAAGATATAGATGGTGATATCAAAACATGAGCTTGAAACACTTTTGAAGCTTGTGGTCAGAGTAAGATAGAAATTATTGGTATATCATGGAACAAATTAGATAGAAAGCATTCCAGTGACAATATCAGACTTGCATAAATGAAGGATAATTTGAAGCTGCGCCATTGCTACTATCAAGATTCTTTTAAAAGTGAAGTTGCACGCCTGCCACTACAAGCAACCTTGTATCACGTGTAGACAAAGTATAAATCAACAAAAGGCTAGCAGAATACAGTAAATCAAAGATTTTGACGAGTTTGGGCCAAATACAACTTAAAGTTGATCATTTCCAAAGACTTGGCTCGCTCCATTGTCACATCTAATAAAGTTCACTTACCCAGGACCAAAAAAATATTAATGTGAGGAAGAGTTTCAAATACCTTTATCTGACATAACAAATTAGCAATGCCTAAATTTTAAACTCGGCCAACGGCAGAGATATGTCGATCAATCCAGATCTATTTTCCCTTCATCATAGTAACAATGCCCAATCATGTTCCAATAGAATGAGAAATAGTAAGATGAGAGAAAAGTAAGAATGTGTAATTTTTTAGCTTTGTTTGAGAAATAACAACGAGGTTTTCTCTTTGACATTATCAATTTTAAGTAGACAAGTCTTCAGCACTTCATATATCACCAGTGTTCATGATAGTACCCAAACCATGACCTAAGTGTCTGCGCATGACATTCCAAATTAGTTTCTTCATTTTGTTACAACCCAAATTGGTTTCCTTATTATGTTATAACCATGTCATAGACTCCTTAAATCATTTGTATCTTTTTGTCTATAAGAACAAGCAATATATGCAGCATTATCCCTTGAAATGTTCCCAAAACTATTTTAAGCAGTAATAGAAAGAGAATGTCTATTCATCTCCTCTTAGCATCACCACCTCCTATGTTATCAACTTTTTAACGAAAATAGGAAAAAAAAAAAACCTCTTTCTGTGTGAGCTTTCAAATATACAAGGACTGGTGAAATTTTTTGCACAAGGTTAGTCAACCACATCCCCACCGCAACTGGTATGCAGATAATTCACGTATCTGCATTGTTACTTAACGTGTTGAAAAGAAATTAAAACAGGAAGAAAAAGAAAAAAAAAAAGGATAATTATGCGCTTTCTTATCCTTCTGTAGAATATCTCATAATCTGACAATATTTATGTGCCTTCAAAGTATACCAATATAACCCCCTAAGCCACGAAAACTGGAGAATTCTACTTTATTGATTATTCTGACTTCCACAACCACAGGTAACACAGATTATACTATGATATGATTATTTCACAATCATGGTCCTGGATATTCATAGATCGCATACATTTTGTTGCAGAATTCAGCTTCAAATAATATGCGGTCACAAACATCATGCAGCATATATGTATTAAGAAGTAAAAGGAAAACATATGATATCAACTAAGGAAACTTGATTGCAATTAATTAATGATAGAAGTCACCTTATATTAGTATCATCACGCACTAATAGGCAGAAGCAAAGAAGCATGAATTTGGATACTAATTCGAATACAGATACAGCTTTTTGACAAAACTTAGGATAGGTGGGATACTAAACATTTTATCTAACCCTTAATCCCAATTTCATTTTCTTTAAAATCAACACCATCAATTTCTTCATTATAATAAAAAATAACACCCTCTAACTCTGACTTATCTATTGATAGATTAATAACCACAAGTAGTAAACGCCTTCAAGAGTATCAAATAAGTTTCTAGCAATGTCCCACATTTTGAATTCTACTTTTTAATAAAGACTTAATTTTTTTATAAAAGACGCAGATTGCAATGAATTAATCAATTCTTCACCTCATTGTTGAGTTATTTTATTTCTAATCATAGAGTGTACAAAAGAGTAAGTTCTCCACTGTTCTTTGTTAATTAATAAATATTTTTTATCCTCAATAAGTTATTAATAATAATAATGGTTATCTATGAAGTAAAAAAACTGTCATCAATTACCAATAATATAATAAGTTTTGAAAGAGTTTAAAACCAATAAAACTCTTCTTCTTCACGTGTTCTAAGGTGTTTGATACGTATCGAAAAATAAAAAATAATTAAAAAACGCGTTTCAGATACGTATTGAAGAGTGTCCATGCATATCCAAGCTTGGATCATATCGATTACAGGTACGCAATAAGTTTATAAGAATCCGTTCTTCTTGGGAAACAAGTATGAAGTAACAATATAGTTATCCAGGTGAACCTGGAGCAAATTGCAATGAACCACTTAATAAACAAGCAACCCAGATGTGTGGTTTGATTCAGGCTCCAAAATCTCACAACCAATTTTCTAATTGGGTAACATTTCCAATATTACAGAATTAGGTGTATGCAGTCAAAAGGCCACAAGAAAATCTAAAGTAAAGACAGAAAAGTTCTGTACTTTAGCAAATTATTTAATATTGATCAGTAGAGTTGTGTAATACTAAATAATATCAAAATGTGAATTTCAATACAAGATGTACTTCAATATTATGTAAATCAGATTTACTGTTTAAAAATTCAGAAACTTTGGAACTTAATTAATATGCTATTGTATCTTTATACTGACTTATTTGATGAACAAAGAAAATTAAACTAAAGAAAAACATCTATGGTTCTCTCAGTAGTCAGTTCAATTCTGTTTCTAAATGTGTGGAACCTAATCAGCCTTGAAAACGACTCAAAGTCAAAGTTTCTCAAAAATTTATAGTTCAAAAACAATCTGAGAATGCATGACCAAGAAAGCTAATCCCACAGATAAAAAACTGTTCCATTTGGTTTCAAGTAAAAAATAATATATATATATATATATGTGTGTGTGTGTGTGTGTGATGCACCTTTCATTTCGGTTGAGACGAGCTCCAAGATAGAAAGCCACAGAGAGCAACCAACAATCACTGTGCACAGCAATTAGTGAAAGCCAATCGTTACGGGTCATTCCATCCCTAGCAAAATTGATCCCAAGTGCTGGCTCTGGAAGCTCAGGCGGAACTTCTTCAGCTGGAAGATTTACTTCCCAAGTTTCATTTGAGTGTCCATACAGACACAAGTTATCCTTTTCTACAAAATTGGCAAGCCCAAAAGCAAAAAATGAATATCTAAATAAACTGAAAACCAAAAATATGGACTATATGCAGAAAAGAGTTCTTGAAAACGAAACAGACAGAGCTTCATTTTGACTACTTTGTATAGTGCAAGAAGATCAACCAACAGTTGAACTTAATATTCGTATTCCAATGCCCAATAAACTAACATAGTTAAATTTAGCATAAAAAATGAAAAACAGAAAACTTGTGTCCTCAAGTAAAGAGTAAATAATAATAGTTACAATGGCCAGTTTTAGGTAAAACCATTTCCTCAGTAAACAATCCCAGCAGAAAATACTTGTTCCATTGAAAACAGATCACTGATCAGTACAGAAAAAATAAAATAAAAATATGTTATACAAAAATATTTCTTTGCAATACTTTTAATGTAAAATTATATATTCCAGGGAATAAGAAAAGCATAAAATTTGCTCATAAAAGGAGAAGCATCAACAATAGCCATATTCCAAAAGGAGGCAAGGTTAAAGCTACAAGATTTCTATAACTTACTTTCAATATTTACAAAAAGAAGCTAATTTAACCTTCAAATTAACCAAGATCCAAGATTAAACAAAAAACCCCAAATTCTCAATTTTCACTCTCTTAACAATCATAGTCGAACTCAAATGGTACGTACATGAAACAAAAAATTCACATATATAAAAATGAGAAAAAAAATTATGAAGTAAAAAATTAAAATTAAAAATTAAATACCTGGATCACAGAGGCCGTAAAATTCATCCACGTCTGTAAAACCCAAAAAAGTAAACAACATTTTATACTGAATTAAATATTTACAAAAAATTAATTTTCCGTGTTTCGTAAGTATGCATCGAATATACAAAGTACCGTCAGTCAAAGCACGAACGATTCCGCCACGACGAGAGCTGTAATCTTTGAAGATCTCCTCTACAGTTCGAGGGCTTGAAGAAACTGAAGCCATTTCAGTATATAAACTATGGGATCTAAAATCTATTAAGTAATTATTAACAGATTAATCCATAGATTGAAAGAATTGTATGAATTGGAAATGCAGAGAGAGAGGGTGAAAAATTGAGGGATGAGTGTGCATGTAATGGGAGAATCAAAAACAGGGAGAAATTTGCAGTGGACATTCTCAAGTTGTGGTATAGCAAGTTAGGTGTTCAATTGTTTTCACTTGATAGATTGATCACTAAACTTTCAAATTTGTGATACTTTGGTCCTTAATTGACATAAAACACACATAAACAATTAACACTGCTATCTTATCCAATCGGAAATTTCTTAAAATGATTATATATATATATATATAAGAGAGAAAAGTCAAAGGAAGATAAACGAAAAATTAAAGGAAATCATTGTTTTGATATCCACTACTCTTTCCACCACTTTAGCCTTCTTATTTTATGCCTGACTGGTGGAACGAAATTAAATTTCAAATTTGAGTCGGTTAAAAAATAAATTAATTAAACTAATGTATAAAAAAAAAATTCACATTTAGATTTAGATCTAGGAAAAAAAGAAATATATTGTGATTCGTAGTCTGAATTCTCTATATTTTTTTTCACCTTAAAATGAGATAACACTTTAAGAGCGGATCTATATGGAAAAAATGGACAATACGAAGATAGGTGAGTGAGATTAAGTTTTTTTTTTCTTTATATAAGATTTTAATTTAAATTTTGTCTTCATCTAAATAAGGGTATAAATGTCTTATTTCATCAAGAATGGAATTCCTAATATAAAAGAGAGAGAGAGAACAAGAGTTACAAACTTTAAATTTATGGATATCAATGTGCCAAGAAAACTCTAAGGAACCAATTTGTTGAAATTTAATAAGTTGGGGAGTTGACTACGATTTCCCTTTAAATAAAATTAGAAACATAAAATAGCTCCTATTTGTTCTCTTGAATCGAGAAGTTTGACTTAAAATCGGATACAAATTTGGGGGAAAAAAAGAATATTATATTAAGTTGAATCTCACCTTTGGCACCTTATTGAATTTACAAAATTTAACTCAATTATGACACATAGTAATACAATTTAGTTTCATTGGTGCTGAGCACTCGTCTAACTATTTATTAAATGTTTTCAAACGATTTATCGTCTTAAATAGAGAGATGAATTATAATTAAAACGTTTAATCAATTAATTGACAATTATATTAGTGCTAAATATTAGTAAAGTTGAATAATACTAATGATGGCATGTTGAACTGGATTTGATTACTGATTCTTTCATGAAAACTCGATAAATTCAATAAAATGTTTGTATTAGAAGCCATTAATATTCAGTACATATAATTTTAGGCTCAAAAATGTTGTCGAATAAATGGGTCACAAAAGATTATTTAAGTATGGGTGAGGTCAAATTTGGGTTGTTCTCTACTGAACTGGACAAAATCGTCTTCGTTTATATTGAAAAATCTAAAAAATATTTTATAATTTCTTTTTCAAAATCAAGTTTTAATTTTAATCTCACACACACACACACACACACACACACACATATATATATATAGTTAAAATTTTGGTATGCAAAGTTGGTTTATTTAACTATTTTTAATGACAGCTTTTATAAAATTATTAACAAAAGTTATTTTTTATTATCATACTGTAAGACATAGTATGTAAAGTGTTAATATACCCTATACAGAGGGTATATTTTGTAAATTTTTCTTACGAAAAATTACGATTGGGCTTCATAACCTTTTAATTAGTAAAATTTTGAATTTTTAACCTTCAACAGTGAAATTCTAGATCTTCAACTTATTTAAATATGTTAAATATGGATGTTAGCAATGCATGTGACTTTCATACGTCTTAAAAATTTGAAGGACATAACTATCAAACCACTTAATATACAATTTTAAATATTATGAAAATGGCATACAATTTTTAATGTCCTAGTCGATGTATGCGAATCGCTCTCAATATTCACACACACCAGGAAAAAAGAAAAAGCCAATTTCCAAATAAATCACCGTCATTTAGTTATTGCAATTAATTTCTTAATAGGTTTTGGCAAGTAGTCCTTCTCTTGGTGTCCTTTGGGGTAAAAGCTTTATCTCAAAGATGGTTAGAATGATTTTTTTCGATCAAAAGTACTGTGTGTCCCACATAAGGACCTAAATTCACACATTTAAATAAGTTGAAAGAACTATAACCAAACTACCTGAAAGGTTAGGGACCTTACTTTTAAATATTGATTCCAATACACGATTTTGTGCTTAGCCTGTTAGCCATATACGTTTTACAGGAAATTCCAAACAAAGTAGAAGTATTGAAGATAAGGAAGCTGAGAGGGAGAAACATAGAGATGGCATTTCAACTGAACTTGCTTCAGACATCAACCTTAAAACATGCTGAACAACATCAGCCATTTTCTTCCATTACTGTCCCTTCTCGTTTATCGTCTTCAAGAGTGAATGCAATTTCTTCGAGATCAACCCAAGAGTTGTTACAATCAGGTACAGTCCGCCCCATATTACCAAAAGATGCAGCCTCAGCCATGGAGTCTGAGGGCTACATATTGCTTGACATTAGACCCCAGTGGGAAAGGGAGAAGGCACGTGTTTCAGGGTCTCTGCACGTGCCACTTTTCGTGGAGGATAAGGATAATAGTCCTTTAACATTGTTGAAGAAATGGGTGCATTTTGGGTACATTGGAGCATGGACTGGGCAGTACTTTACTATGATGAATGATGATTTTGTTAAAGAAGTGGAGAAAGAGGTTCCTGATAAGGAGTCTAAGCTACTTGTAGCATGTGGTGAAGGACTCAGGTAATTATTGGCTCTTCCAAGCTCCCTATCCCATCTCGAGAAATTGTGAAAATAGTAAACAAACGTTTATCGTTCATTGTTGGCTGTTTTGAGATATAGTAATGAGCTTAGATGCAAGATTAGACAGATAAGTGTCAATTATTTATTGATCATTGGTGAGTGAAGAGTTATCGAGCACCCTTAGCACTTGCATTGTTCAGTGGTCAAGTCAATTATATTTAATCATCGTGATTGAGATCGGACAATCTAAATTGGTTCATTTGCAAATCTTTCGTAATGCATCTTGGAGTTTCACGATTCAAGAAAAGCTAAAAGTTACAATTAAGCACAGCCCAACTTCTTGTACTCATTGCTTGAAATATGAGCTTTTACAGTCTTACCATCTGCAATAGTACTTCAAATTAGTTAATTTTGTGGTTATATGTGTGCAGGTCTATGATGGCTTTCACTAAATTACACCAAGGAGGATACAAGAACTTGGGGTGGTTGGCTGGTGGCTTTAATCGCGCTTCTGATAGTGATTTTCCGGACATTGAAGGGACTGAAAAGTTGCAATATGCTACAATAGGAGGTGCATCATACTACTTCCTTCAGTTGCTTATTTTGTTACAAGCTGTTGGGAAGAATAATTGATCACCCTCTTGAGACAATCCGGTCAAGAGGTTATGGGTGAACTCTTGGCTAATACGAATAGCTGACTTTACATGGATCAGTTGGATTGTTTACATGTATTGTTATCACCGTGTAAAGATTCCGTTTGAAATAGGATTGTTTGTTCCTTAGTAATTCATTGTTTCACTTTTCAACTATGAGTGACAAAAAAGGATTCATGTAGCAGATGCTGAATTCTTTGCGAAGAAGGCATAGTTGTTGTCGACGTTGTTGTATGCAATTGTTTGACAGAAGAAATTCAAAGGTCCCAAATTAGGAAGAAGTCCCTTAAGATTTGTTTGGTAAGGTAAATTAATGTTCAATATATAGGGTGTGTATGAACCATATTATTTTGGAAGAATGTATCTTGAAATAGTAGATTGATGAAAAATGTATGGTTGAAAAAGAAGGAAAAGTTATTGATGTGATGTAAAATATTATTTTATTGAAGAATGTGATTGAAAATGAGTAGAAGAATGAAAATGAAAAAAAATAATATGCTCAAACAGGGGCATAGCATTGTTCTGTCTTATCAAATACTGATCATACACACAAGACATCACACTCTTGAACCACTTTTTACGCAAGTATGAATACAAACATCGACCATAAACCATAGGACTATATGTAAAACTTTATACAAAGTCGAAGCGCACGAGTAATTTGACAGATTTGTACTTGTCTCCCTTTTGACTGTAGAGAGGTACAGCTCGAATTCCTGTTTTCAATTCTGAAACAGGAATACAAGTTTGTCCTCCAAAATCATCCTTATCTGACATATCAAATTCATGAACTTCAACTCGAAGTAATGCTAACTCTGGGACTGTCAATGGGAACTCGAACTCTTCGTTCCATGCTGGGAACCAGTTGTCCTCGATGACCTTTGTTTTCTTAGCTACTGTATCAGCAGGGACTCCAGCAATCCCAACCTGCGTATATGGATTATCATCCACATCATAGTATGGCATAGATTTATGTATTTTTAATCTTCAAGTTTGATACGTTAGCTCTCACATTGATGATAACCTATATTTCCGTGTATGCATACTATTTTTCGTTTTGTACATTATTGCTCTAGGGGATTGGAATAGGGCGTAATCCTTTGATTCCACTATAGGTAAAATTAGTGTCCTGAGATGTTTACATCTACCGTGATGGTTAAAACTACTCGTATATAGGTGGGGACGAGAGAGCGCGATAAGACTACCTTGACGTAGAAGTCTGGTGGGGAGTATAGATCAAAGTGTGTGTGTTTAAAATCCAAATTCCAACCTTCTCCCATGTACACCTTCACCTGAATACAGAATCACATAAATGAATGTGAAAGATTTGTAGCAAAAGAAGCAGAAAATGTCAAAAAAAAACAAAGATGAAATTTTTGAGTTATCAATTACCTTCAAGATATTCTTCACAGGTAAATGCTTTTTAGGATCGAATACCTCGTTATGCGGGCTAGCCTTAAGTAACAAATCTGGTTTTTTCACGTAACCACACCCACCATTTGCTCTGAACATCCCTTGCATCAACCACAGAGACCTGCCATGTCCCTGGAATAGACACACACTTGTAAGATGCAATTTTTTAAGGAAATTCATGGTTCTAGACAAAATTTGAGAGATTTGGAGTTTTTGAGATTAGTACTAAAACTATGTTAAGGTATGTAATAATTAGAAAAAGGAACCTGCATATTAAACGCGACCATTTGAGCTCCGTGCATCCACCCGATTAGGGGGTTGAAATTTGATGAATCAATCCTTGAAGCTTTTGGATATACTCTCATCAAGTTTTTCTGTGTGAATCTTTAACAAGAAAATTTTCCAGTTCACAAAAAAATAAAAATAAATAAATAAAATAAAAAAGGCTGCTCACTTCTATCTGAAA
The DNA here is from genome assembly GCA_903798255.1 of Fraxinus quadrangulata. Classification (NCBI taxonomy): domain Eukaryota; kingdom Viridiplantae; phylum Streptophyta; class Magnoliopsida; order Lamiales; family Oleaceae; genus Fraxinus; species Fraxinus quadrangulata. Next base: position 63,702 of record CAIGRB010118626.1, read on the forward strand.
AACATTATTTAATTAACATTAAATTAAGATATTATCCAAATATATGGCATGAATATGAGGTAAAATTCTTAATGTATAAGGGATGTACTTGTCGAACAACTTAAAAGGTTACTCGATTGGAAATATTGATCGTGTGATTGTAAAACTATATGATGTAATTATACAATCGAACAAACAATTATGTACTACTATGTACTGAAACGACGAGAATAAGTTATTAGTTAACTGAGATTCAAAGAAAAGTTCATATTCACCTGACAATATCTGTTCCATGAGTTTTGACAGCATTTTCGAGCTTTTCTTCATTCAAGCTAACGCGATGCGCCTTTTGAGAATCGACTCTCAGCCATGCTTTAATTCCTCCTTTCATTTTCTCTGCTCGGATTGCAATTAATTGCTTATATTCAGGTGCTGCATTTTGCTGTAAGTTATGATTCTCGTCCTGCTGATCTTCCTCATCTTGACACTCTCCATGCTCCAAGTCATTCTGCCATCATTTTGTAACTTAGATATTACAAAATAGTAAAGAGATTCTCGAAGAAAAGGGGGAGAAAAAGAAATGAAGAGAAAATTTGATGATAGTTATTGTTTTGTGAGTCTAGGTTTTTGCTGGAGAGTCTCGGCTTTCGTTCATGAAAAGTGTGAGCCTCGGCTTTCGGTCGACAGGTTATTTTGTGTATTCCACTATTATTATTGTTCCTTATAAATTTGGGTATTGTCCCTGATGTAGAATAGATGATTGAATGGATTAAAAAGAATTAGATCGAAAAGGAAAAAAAAGGCAATAGTGCAGGTGTAGCGGTCAAGCTGCAGTTTGGAACCATAATACCATTTTGGAAAAAAAACGACAAGACAAGTAGAACTCACAGTTATGGATTTAGGCCGTTCGAATTTGTTTAGGACTCGAAATCTGCTTTTAAAGTTTTAGTATTATTTTTGTCATTTAATTTATTTCGAATTCTTTTTCAATTTTAGTTTATTTAAACTAGGTTTTCATGTAAACTCTTATAAATAAATGGTCAATTCATCATTTTTGATTATCCTATATTAATAAAGTTCCGTGAGTTTTTTTTTTTTTTTTTTATTTGGTGGATTCCAAAATTGTGTTCTTAATACTTTTGCTTGAATTCCTTATTTTGCGTTGCGTCGGTGGTATTAGAGCTCGCTTTTCCATCTCAATATCTTTGATTCACAACAATGGGTGACATCAATTACTAAGGTAGATTTGGATGTTCAAAATCGACGAATGGACGATCTTACTACTCAGATCGAAGAGATTCGTCAACTGTTAATGTAGGGTGTTGAAAACAATATGCAAAATGAACAATAGAAAACCAACAATGAACAGATCGATGAGCCTGTAATTTGGAGATGAAATTATAGGTAGCTTCCAGTAGACAAAAGCGAATCAGAGTCAGATGAGGAGTTCGAAGCGCTGCCGCATAATCATGAAAACCAAAATACCTTTGATAGTTATAGGATTAAAGCATACATTCTCCCATACTTTGGTAACATGAAGATCGAAGACTTTTTGGATTGGTTGGTGGAGGTAGAACAATTTTTCGAAATTATGGATTTGTCGGAGGACAAGATGGTTAACATGGTGGCGTTCTGTTTGAAATGGGCAGCGACAGTATGATGGAATCAATTACAAAATACTCGGAGGCGATAGGGAAAGAGTCGAATTCGAACTTGGAGAAAGATGAAGCAATGTATGATGGGTCGGTTTCTACCTATAGATTACAAACAGATTTTGTTTCGTATATACCTGGAATGCACGCAAGGCAGTTTCACGATATTGGACTATACCCACGAATTTATGCGATTGGCAGAGCGGAACAATCTATCAAAATTCGAAAATCAGAGGGTAACCAGTATACCAGTGGTTTGAAGGTTAGGTGTTTATTTAAGATAAAATTAGGTTGTAGAATATTTGAACGTTAAGGAAGCCATTAACATGGCAATGAAGGCTGAAATGATAGAATCTGATAGGAGGGAGACCGTCTCTAGGAGAGTTTCCCTACATATCGAACCATCATCGTCCGTTCCTTTGGACAAAGGAAAGACCCCACTACAAACCCTAGCCAACTTTGACAAGAGCAATGTTGACAACAGTGTTCGGTTTGGAAATAGTGATCAAACAAGGGCACACCCCAGAATGCAAATCCGTATGCTAGGCCCATAAGAAATATTTGTTATAGATGCCACAAGCCTAGGCATTGTTCCAGTAACTACCCGGAAAGAAATCAGGTCAATTTGGTGGAGCCGAGCCAATAGACTAGAAAATATTAAGGTAGAAGATGAGTACGCAAGAGTTGAGTTTGCTATAGAAAAAGGTGTGGAAGGCTCAATTTAACATTGCAGCGGATCCTTTTGTCACCTAAGGATGAGGGGCAATGTCGCTTCATATTCTGTTCGCTTTGTTCTATCAAAAATAAGGTGTGTGAAGTTATTGTAGATAACGTAAGCTGAGAGAATTTTGTATCAAGGAGTTTGGTAAATTTGTTGAAATTTTCAACTAAGAACCATCCTAATCCTTATTCCTTTGGTTAGGTGAAGAAAGGTCCTTCCATTCAGATCGTTAAGATTTGCAAGTACATGTTTCCAATGATAAGCATTATAAGGATAAAATTGTGTATGATGTCATAGACATGGATGCTTGCCATATTCTGGTAGGTCGTCCATGGTAGTTTGATGTAGATTGAACTCTCGAATGCTGTGATAATTTGGTATTATTTACATGGGGCAGCCATAAGATCGCTATGGTTCCTTTCAAATAGAAGGATAATTCTACCCAACAACGAACTTGGAGTTTCCTAACCCTTACAAGTAATGAGAAGAACATTGTAGATTCTGTAAGGCAATCTGATTGCTTTTATCCAGTATTGCTTAAAGGGATTTTTACAACAAATAAGGAAAATGGGGGTATTTCATCTGAAGTCCAAGAAATATTGGCAGAATTTGAAGATTTGGTTTCCGATGAATTGCCGAATAAGTTACCCCCCCTATAAGGAATATTCAGCACCAGATTATTTGGTAAATGTGGCTAGTCTTCCAAATTTAAATCATTACCGAATGAGTCCGAAGGAAAATGAGATTCTAAGGGAGCAAATTGAAGAGCTATTGAGGAAATGATTCATAAGGGAGAGTATGAGTTCGCGTGTAGTACTTGTGCTCTTAGTGCCAAAGAAAGACAGAAAGTAGCGTATGTGTGTTGACAGTCGGGCCATCAACAAGATCATAATGAAGTACAAGTTTTATATTCCATAGTTGGACATATTGATGTGCTTGAGAGTTCTAAGGTCTTTTCGAAAATAGACCTTCGCAGTTGCTATCACCAAATCCGCATCAAGCTTGGGAATGAATGGAAGACTGCCTTGAAGAGTAAGGATGGGTTTTACGAATGGTTGGTGATTCTATTCGGACTTTCAAACACCCCGAGTACCATCAAGAGATTTATGAACCAGGTTCTTCACCCTTTCATTGGGTCTTTTGTTGTAGTTTAATTCAATAACATACTCGTTAATAGCAAGTCCAAAGAAGATCACTTAGTTCAATTAAGGCAAGTCCTAAATGCTCTAAAGAATAATCAGTTGTACATCAATCCGAAGAAGTGCACTTTTTGTACACCTAAACTTTTGTTAGTAGGCTTTGTGGTTGGTGAAGATGGTCTACAGATAGACGAAGAGAAGACGAGCAACTTGAGATTAGCCAACACTAAAGTCAATTTTTAAAGAAAGGAGTTTCCTTGGCTTGGCAGCTTTCTATTGGTGATTTATCAGGCATTTTAGTATTATTGTGGCACCACTCACTGAATGTTTGAAGAAAGAAAGATTCAGTTGGGAAGAGGAGCAAGATAAGAGCTTCGCCTTCATTAAGGAAAAGTTGTGCACGGCTTAAGTATTAGCTTTGCCAAGCTTTGAGAAGATCTTTGAAGTAAAATATGATGCTAGTTGTGTGGGTGTTGGGGTTGTCCTTTCAAAAGAGGAGACCCGTGGTTTTCTTTTCAGAAAAGTCGAGTGGTGCCGGCAAAAGTGAAGTATTTATAAGCAGGAATTCTATGCAGTAGTGAGAGCTTTGATGCAATGCGAACACTACCTCATACAAAATGAGTTTGTGTTGTTTATTGATCACCAGCCCTGAAGTTTATTAATAGTCAGAAACATATCAGCAGAATACATGCTCGGTGGGTGACTTTCTTCCAAAAATTTCCTTTTGTGAATAAACATAAATTTGGATGTACGAATACAGTTGTAGATGCCCCTAGGCTGAAAGCCCTTTTTGCCGATCACGTTGTCACAGGAAATTGTTGGGTTCGAGTGCTTGGAGGAATTGTAAGGAGATGATTCTAAATTTAAAGAGATTTGGAGCAAGTGTGTGAATCGTGAATTAGTGGTGGATTTTTATATTTGTGACGGATATTTTTATAAGAGCTTTGACATAGGCATATTTAAAGTCAACTATGAATCCTTGCTGGCCACTCCGTTAATCCATTGACTTTATGTTATGTTATGAAGTATGAAAATAAACATTTCCTAAAGGAAATTTTGTGCAGAGCTATTTTTACAAATGAAAAATTACCTCAACATTGATTTTCAATCTATCAGTATAATCAGAGACTTCCTCTCCCCATGTTGCTTCCTCAGACGATTTCTTCACTTTCGAAATGCCATTTTCTTCGTCTTTTCCGCTCTTCGTTTCAAGATACTCTTTTGGTGGTTTTGTCGAGAGGACAACCCGTCTCTTCAATGATTCCGGTGATGGGAACTGTGACAAGCATTCTGAGGTAGTCGAGACGAGTACATCCCCAAACGTTTGAGTGACCATCTACAACCCAACATATATAAACGCCTTCATATAAGTATCAAACTTTTGAAGAACGAAATTTTTGGGAAATGTGAATTTACCTCTGCTACTTTAGCTTGAAGATCTGGAGTAAGATGATCTTCAAGTGTTATAATTAAGGGATATTCAGATGCTACAAAAGCATAGTCTCTAATTGATTGCAAACATTTGACGAGTGCAACTGGATTTGTCAGGGTCCTGTCTATGAAGAACTATTTAGTAAAATGTATTCTAATAAAAACTCAAAATAATTTTTAAAAAAAAAACCTTTGTAATTAACCCTATACAAGAGAACAGATAAGTTTATTTATTAATGCCATAGTTGTGTACCCAAATTCTTTGTGCTAGTAGTGATTGTTGAACTATCGTAACGTTATAAAAATTTAAGTACATATGAGTAATTTTTTTATATCGCAATCCTCGAACTTTCACAAATAAGTGCATAGGTGGTTACCAATCAACTTTTTCCTGGCCTATTAAGTTTGCAATAGTTTTCAATGCTCGATTAGTGCACGTCGTACCGAGCATGTGGAAACTTTCAATTTTTCGCTAATCAATCACACACTTTGCACATGATGGCCTTTAGGCCTTGGAGTCTTTTCTTTTCCATTTATGCCCCTATTTGACAATCTTTGTTTTTGAAAAAAATATTTTGAATAATGATTTTTAGGAGAATCTGTGATTCAAAATTAAAGAAAAGTTTTAGATTTACATATAGAATATTTTATTGTATAAATGTACGGTTAATGAGCATGTAGAAAAAAAGAATTTTGAAATAATGATTGTCAAACATAGGGCTATATTGTTTTTTAGGGAAGTAGAGTGGATTAGATGAAAATAAACCAAAAACAAGTTATTGCGTGCAACATGTGTGAACGATTGACACAAAATTGACGGATACTATACAATTGACGGAAAAAATATGAGACCGATGAACAAAAAAATGTTAAAGACTGATTGACGGAAAAATTGATAGACGCTATACAATTGGGACCAACGTGCACCGAAAATGGAAGTTCGAGGACCTACAATCAACAAAATGACTGGGGATCCACATGCTTTATCTATGAAAGTTTGAAAAACTCTGGTTGCTAAATTTCTCATGATATTTTATCTTCAACACGAATTCCTTGTACAAGTTGAATTCATCTTTTTGTTATTTTTTCATTAAATGATTAATTATACGTACATAATTTACGATAGTTTTTATATTTTTTGGTATAATGTCAAATTATTTGATATGGATGTTAAAACAGATATGCACCACAAACTTTTCAAGTAAATAATAGTTAGAAGAAGCTAATTTTTCCATACCCTCCATGAAGAATATCAACATCATCTTTGTTGGAGTTGGGCCACATATCTAATTCAATGACTCTTACACCTCTTTGTAAGGCTTCGATGATTGGCAAATCACTGCAGTCACTGCTTATCTGATTTCCGGTTAAGTAAGAGTTGTGCCCAGTGTAAATGAAATAATGGGACAAAGGAGCTGTCATGTCTTGGTGGACCTGGGATGTCACAAAAATGTGTTCAATCTTATGAGTGCAACAAATAGGTTCAATAATATGGATTAAAAATAGGGGACACATGACGTAATATCGTTTGGGAAAAAAAACAAACAAAAACAAACTTAGCCTTGGGGAGAGATGCCCTCCCAATAGGGGAACACAATTGTACACATCTACGTATATCATAAGGTACACATATCATTCTCCCCTCATAGCTAAAGGTTACTCTTTAACCCGAGGTACAAAGCAAGTGTACATGACCTGGCTTGACCGTTTGAATGGTCAGACTTCTTTTTACGAAAAGACATAACAGCCCCTACCCAGACGAGCGGGTCCTTGTGTAAAGATGGGGTTGGACCGAGACTAGCTCTCAGCATATTGAGTCGCCCAAGCTGCTCAGTCCAGGTCAAAGTTCATACCTCTACTTACACTTCAACATTGAAATCACTAATGTTTCACTTGATAAAAAGCTAAGATTTCATCTCTAGCCTTGTACTTCAGGCAAATAAAGAGAATGACAAGAGTAGAACTGATTATTTTGGCTTCTTTTCCATGTACAATTTTAATTTCTTTTTCATGTACAAATCTGTCTATTTTTATCTACCATTTCTAGAATTCTCGTCTATATAACTACGTAGTGAATGTTTCTTTTCCAAGAATTTCGGTTTAAAACTGACACAAAAACCCTAGCCTTTTAGAAGTTTTCATGCTATATCTGTAGATTTACTAGCAGTAGATATGGATATGAAATACCTTAGGAGGAGATGGGAGAGGAAAATTAAGATCACTCAACAAATACTGAAAAAATTCTTCGAGATGCAGATTTTTGCGGTGAAAAATGTTAAGATGTTTGTGGTGATTAAGGAAAGACTCCAGTGCATTCTGGGATTCTTCGAGGGTGAGCTTTTCTTCACCTTGAACCTCTTGTAAGAACTTGTGCAGATGCTCAACTGTCATTACACCATTTTCAGAGTATTTTTCGAATAAAGCTTTGATTTCAGCAGGAATTTCAGCTTCTTTCTGTCTGAATCCCCTACTGAAACAGCAACACACTCTGTATGTTTGTTTCGACATGCTGTGTAGTTTTCCACAAGATAGACAGATTTGTGTGTGTGTATATATAGATCTATAGAGAGAGAGAGTCTTATGTGTGCATAGAAAGAGAGATTTTTATTGCCAGTGATGAGTTGTGGGATATTTTGACTTGGAAGAGAGTACTGTTGCGTTTCATCTGATGTTAATTGCGAAAATTAGTTGGCATGCACTTCTATTATCCTCTTGCTAACTTTCTATAAAAGAAAATGTTAAGTATACATAATGGACATCAAAATGATATTCATAATATATATATATATTAACCATTTATTAGGAGGTTGCCTGTCACATCAGGCGATCCCCCAATAAAGAGCTGTCATATGTATATTATGGACACCATTATGGTGTCCATTATGTACACATAGCACATCTCCTCTATAAATCAAAATGTTACACGAGCTTGATTGCTAGTTCTATCGATTGAATAGGGATAAAAGTCGACTTTAGTTACGGACGGTACAGAGTGAATGTGTGGTCGCTTATTAGATAAAATTTAGCTTCCGTTTGTTTCTCATTTTTCATTCATAAAAATAAAAAATATAACTGTTATACATCACATCAAGCCATCAATTTTGAATTTTTATCTTTTGTGTGGGAGGGAAGATTTGGCATCTATGTTCCGCACTTCGCCCACTGAAGCTAAAGTATGTTCTAGGGGTTGAGCTATTCGTCCTTTTGTGACTTAAAAATCATCATTATGTTTTAGATTAATTAAAGTTTTAGATTATGTTGTTTCATTATAGTATTAGAGTGGGCAAAATATCGGTGGATCATAAGTTGTTGGTCTACGAGTATGGTCAACCTCAAAAACTTAAACACAACACACAATCTAACGAGAAGATCCAGTAGGAAATTTTCAGCAATAGACAAATTCCGATTACGTAATTCCTCGTGGAGGTAGAACGAGCCTTAAATTTCTTTTTCTATAGAAGAAGCAATTATGTGAATTCGATTTTCAGGACAAACCATCTCCAATGCTAATATAAATTGCACTAAAAAGGTTATTGAAATAAACAATGTCTATAAAAGTTCATCTTCAATAAAATCTAGAACTATATCTAGCTGACGTGGTAAGAAAAAAGTCAACATTATTAGGACCAACGCATGTTGAGACCATAAATTTAATGTTTCTCTCTCTTTCTTTCTCTTGTTTCTTATTTTACTTTTCTCTCATATTTATTATTTTCCCCCTCCTAGTAAATATATATTAGAGATAAAACTTGAATTATAGACAAAATCCATTGAAGATGAAATTTGAACTAAATCATCTATTCATTAGAGATCTAAAACCTTTCTTTTAGATGACACTTAAATTGTAATCTACAGAATGTATTGGTGATGTAATATATTTATGAACTAAACTTGCCTCCTAAACACTGCACATAGTTAATTAATTTTTCTTGAAATTCTACAAATTACTTGATAAATAAATTTTGATGGAGTGGTATATTGTTGGGTTTTGTCAACCAAATTCAGATTAGGATTTTCGTGTTGGAGTATTGAGTTTGAAGATATCAAAATAGGGTCCAAAAATGAAAAACGAAGTTGGTGACGCCAGCCTACCACCCGTACAACGCTCAAGGGGTGAGACAGAATTTTTAACAGTGAGATGTAGCTTGTCAAACGCCCGCCAAGTGCTAGCTGGGCGCTCAAGGGCCGTAGCATTATGATATTTTCCTTGTTTTGTTTTAACACGCAATTTTTTACCTAGTTTCTATCTTTAGAACTATTTCTAGCCTTTGGCATGCAGTCTTATAAATAGTAGCTATTTTTTACAAGTTTTGTATTTCTAAAAGTTAGAATCATTATGTAAAAACACAATTATTGTATTTTCTCTCCATTATAGTTGTTAAATAAAAGTTTCAATTCTTTTGTCAAATTAAATTATTATCTTTGTGTTCATCTTATTGTTGTGATCAATACATCATATCATAACGTATAACATCGTCTTGTTTCTAACAAGTCGAACCTATCCTTTAAAGTAAAGCCAGTGTGGTAAATTTTTAATCATTTGTGATTTTTTGGGAACCCAAGGCAATTCTGTGGAGCGATGGTTGGATTCATGTATCATAGTTAGATATCGTGGAAAAGGTGAAGTTTTTTGATTCATTTGAGAAATTTGGTTCTTGTTGAAGAGTTCGTTTATTTGTTGCAGTCAAATGTTTTCTCTAAGTGGAAAAATTTTAAAGTCTTATTGTTGCATCGGAATTTGTGTAAAGGTGAAGATTATTAGGTTTTGTAACCCAAATTCGAACTAAAGTTTTCGTGATTTGGAGTATTGGATTTGAAAAAGTCAAAATAAGGTACAAGAAAGAAAAACGGAGTTAACGGCGGCCGCCTATTGCCCACCCAACGCTAGAGCGATAGGGTGAGTTTTTTAGCAGGGAGTTGTCACTCACCTATCCCCCGCTTGGTGCTCATGCGGCACCTCTTGCCCGCTTAGTGATAGCTGGGCGCTCGAGCGTCGCAGCATTCTGAGATTTTCCTTGTTTTGTCTTTATACAGAGTTTCTTGACTTATTTCTATCTTTAGATTTATTTTTAGGATTCGACATACACCCTTATAAATTGTATACTTTCTTTGGAAGTTTTGTATTATTGAAAGTTAGACAATTATTGTATTTTCTCTCCACTATAATTGTTGAATAAAATTATCAATTTTTCGATCAAATTAAATTCTCGTCTTTGTGTTCATTTTATTATTGTGATAAATACTTCCTATGGTATCGAATAACTTTGTCCCATTTCTGACAAATATCTACGGTTAGAATGGACAACATGTACGTTATCCTTATCTGACGAATCAAATGCGTGTCCATAATATATGTAGAAACTAACCAGGTGTCCAAGAGGAACAATTTAGCACATAAAATTACCACCGACAATGGCCACATCTTCAATTTTCTTGCATAATATTCTTGAATAACTAATAAAAATAAGGTCAAAGTCAACTTCTGAAATCAATTAAACATTAAACAACATCATTACAAGTTCATAATTTACAATACAATGATTTCTCACAATAAATCAAATATTTAAATAAAATAAACGTGGACTTGTGAGTTAATTAAACAATAAAAATTTTATTAACATATCCAACTTTTAAGTGTCAATTCTATCCACCATGTGATGCAATGTGAGGTGAACTTCTACTTAGATTTATGCAAAATAAGGTTTGTGTTCATAAACCCAATGTCCCAAATCTATTGGTTCTAGATTTTCTAATATTGTTGACTTTGGTTATTTGAACTTTCATGTCGCGATAACATAGGGAACTACCAATTCTAAGTGTTCGATTAAATTAACGAGACTTTCTTAAGTTTAAAAATTGTACATATAGTTATTTAATTAAATATAGGTTTTATTACATAAAATTATTTAAAATGAAATATTTGAATTAAATTGTCATGGGGGGAATTTTTTAGCATATATGATATTGTTTAAGACGTTAAAATATGACACGCTTATATGTAAAATATGGTAACAAGTATGAAATATTATGATTACAAGTATCATGGGGTCGCCATTTGTCCATTTGGTAAACCCTTTGATAAAAGATTAATGTTATTCTAGCATGGTCCTTAAACAAGTAACATGCCGCTTAAGACCCCACATTTCGATAAGACTTCAAATTTAAGAAAACTTCATTATAAATAATAATAATAACAATAAAATCACCAAAAATTTAAATTTAAAAAAATGACCATTGATGGTGAAATTACGAGGTTCGGCCTAAATTCACTTAGAGGGGGTGAATAGGTGATTATGTATAATTAAAACTTAATAATTAACAAGTAATAATTCATTATTAATTATGTTTAAATGGTTAATCAAGTCAATTTTCCTAAGTTGAATTGTCGCAGTTATATGAAAACAATAAATAAACACCGGGAATGATCACGGAGAAACTCCAACTGTGTAAAACTAGGGATGGCAATAGTTCGGTTCGGGGTCGGTTCAGTCAAAACCATAACCGCAACACCAAATTTGTGGTCATACCATAACCACACCATAATCACATAAGTCAATTCGGTTCGACTCGATTTGTATCTCGGTTCGGTTCGATTCGATTAATAACCAAGAAAATAAATTATTTTTTATAAATCCAAACTCCAACCGTCAAATTAAAAAAAAATTATGAAAAAAAATCAATAAAAACAAAAATACAATACCAATTTAGCAAACAATATTCCAAATGAAAATACAAACAATATCCCAACTTTCAAATGTAAAATTCGAATTTAACAAACAATATTATCAACATAGGTCAAAACTCTTACTAGCATAGGTCAATCTTCATTCTTCCCCACAACTCTTACTAGTATAGGTCAAGAGTCAAGACTCAAAATTGATTCATATATAGTAAATAAGAAATGTAATTAGAATAATAATACAATCATACTACCTAATCAAGAATGCTCTTAATTGAAAATTTAAACAAAAAAAATATACTTCTTCGTCAATGTCTTCCTCACTAAACCTTGCACAAACTCCAGAGTATGATGAAGGAGCAGAATTTTCTATACACAATAGAGAAAAAAATTAACAATAAAAGAAAGTACATGAATAACAAATATAAAACAATAAATCATATCATGAATATTAGTCCAAAGCCAATCCCGAGTACACATTAAAGCTTCTAAAGTCTTCGTGTGAAGCATATTTCTATGCGAACTCACAAATCTATCACTTGTACTAAACGCTGACTCAGATGCCACAGTAGATTTCAATTTTAACGTGTAGGGTTAGAGTTAGGTTATTGAGTTAAGAGTTTACTAGTAATGTTAATTGGACCAGAATTTTTGGGAAGCCCAATTGTCAAAATTGCCCAATTAATTTTGGGAAAAAATAATGAAAAACTCAATTGCCCAATTATTTTTTTAACTGGTAATCGGTTCTGGGCGAGGCACCGTCGCTAAATTCCATACCCGTCCCACCCCGAACCAGGTCATTAAAATCAAATCCATAACCATCACATTGCACCATCGATTTGGTTTTTTTCATCCCATGCAGTTCGGTTAACCGCGATTTTCGGTTTTAACCGTTCAAATTGCCATCCCTAGTAAAAACTCCGGTACTTTGCCGGTCAACAATCCACTATAAACGAATTAGAACTTACAGTCCGCCAGACTCGACTACCACTAGTAATTTCTGACCTCCTGAGTGCAATTCTCACAGCCCTCCTAGATTGCGTGCTCATGAACCAACTCCCAACTGCAGTTTTCTCCTGGATTACGTGCTTCTGCACCAACTCCCGGCTTGATGAATTCGTTTATCACCTGCGGATCAACGAAGAACTCCACGTTCTCCAAATACTGGAACTTCAGTCACCTTCCATTGATCTTCAGTACTCTGACAGATGTGTAGGAAGTAAGCAGTTGATATTTAGATTATAGGTTTGATGTTTTCAATGCCAAGGACAAATCAAACAATGAAGATTGACAGATATGGATGGAGAGAATATGAAACAGTTATAATTTTCTCAATGATCAACCTTAAGAAAAGACTTTCAGAGGCTATCTGGTATTTATATTGTAGGTTTAGGAATGAATGAGTTGGATAAAAAGCCTTAAAAATGCGAATTAAAATTTTTCGGATAACCATGTCGCTCGAATGAAAGCTGAGCGACGGCGAGCGACATAGCGAAGGCCAAGCGACAGGCTAGGACAATGTTTCTATTTCTATTTCTGCACTCAAGCAAAGTTATGGCGACAATCTAGCAAATTGCGGCTCCCTTTTTTTCCTTATTTCCATTCTCGAACCCTAAACCTAATACAACTCAATTTATAATATTTGCAACTTATTCCTTGACTTTTACAACACATTAAATCTACTCCATTTTATTCACAAATTTGTCAATTACATTAAAAACCTAACAAACTCCCCCTTTAACATTATGTGACAAAACTACAAATCTAAAGTTAAGGTAGTGAAAAAAATAGACATAAAACAACTACTACTATTAAACTAACCGTCTTGATTGAAATGTGTTTTTTCTTTTTTTTGTAAACATGTTTCCTGAAACAAAAAATTCAATATCCAGTGTAAAAACACGTGAAATAGTAATATTGATAAACACAGTTCAAATAATTAATCATTAGTCATACCAGCTAAAAATAATATGCATTAAATCATACGAGCTAAATTAAGATGCAATATCAATGTAAACCAACATACAAAAAAAAAACATTGGTATCACTAAATTAAATATCAAAACTTAATTTAGTTGAAATAAATATTATATACTTTCGAATAAAAAATTTTAATATTCAATGTTAATGTCAAATCAAAAATTTAAGTACATCAAAAAAAACTATAAGTGTCAAACTTTTAAGTACAATATCAAAATATCAGTCAGATTTCTATTATACTACTCCTCCTTTTTGTCACAAATGACAAGGTGTAAAATAGCATTTATGCTGCATCATAAGCATCAATCCTTTCATCAGAAGCTGCACCGTCATCATCCCAATGTCGACGAATCCAACGTAGCCCTAGCTAAAGATAGAGGTGGCAATTGAGCTGAGCGGCTCATCGGCTCGGTCGCTCAGCTTGTAAAAAAACGGCTCGTGAGCCACTCGGGCTCGTCAAAAGACGAGCTCGAGCCGAGCCTGCTCGACTCATTTTATGACGAGCGCCTTGTGGGTTTTTTTTATTTTTTTTTTAGGTTTAGAATAAGTATAGTTACAAAAAATTTAAAAAATTGAGCTTGCGAGCCGAAGCTCAGTTCAGCCCATGAGCCATGAGCTCGTGTGCTGAGCCGAGCTCGATCTACGAGTAACGAGTCGAGCAAACGCTCGACTCTTGGCGAGTACAAGCCGAGCTCGTGCTCATACGGGCCGAGCCGGCTCAGCTCAGCCCATTTCCATCGCTAGCTGAAGATATCCGACAGCACTGCGAAGCGTAGCAAACTCTGTAGTGTGTCGATCAATTGTAACTCTCAACTACGTAATCTCCGCAATCATACGAGCCTACTGCTCGATCAGCACAATCATCTATCACATAAGTGCTACAGACGGATCAATGGAAACATACGTAAAAGAGAGAACAAACTCAGTAGGTGGAGGAGCAAAAGTGGAAGTTGAGGGGATGTCAACAGGAGGAGGAACAGAAGTAGAAGCAGGAAAATCGGAAGGATCAATAGAAATAAGGTCATCAATAACATCGATTGGCACAGTCGATCAACAGGCTCAACAGCTCAGAAGAAGCATGAGACCAACTCTGAAAATGGTAGTGTGACCGATAGACCGAGAAACTCTCCTAGGAACCCCATCTGGAAAACTAACGCGAAGTACGGTCACAAGGCGGTAAATCAGAAAGGCATAAGGAAGCCCTACCCTAGTCCCCGTGACACGAAAAGCAATCAAAATCTGCTGGCATATAAACGATGACAAATCAACAGAATCGCCGTACAATAAAGCGTACAGAAAACGGGTCTTCTCCATAGATAATGAGAAAGTATGGGACAGAGGTCACAGATTCGTGCACACAATGGGCAATAGAATCTGGCGATCAGTAGGGAGAGAGCCAGTGCGGGTGGTCCTAGGGCCTCCTTTCCAACAGTGTGTTAAACACCGTCGAACAGACAAGAGAGTTCGCCAAAAGGGTATCAGCCGGCAAATATGAAAATAAGGGATGAACGACTCTAGGAATATGGAATATACTAGACACGATATCAAGAGTGATCTTAATCGTCTTACCCCTAAGAAATACTCTAAAAGTAGAACTGCTAACTTCGTGAATGTTAGCATAAAACTCGTGAACGAGTAGACTATGAGGAGGCGTCAAATCTATGAGTAAATGATCACAATCCCTAGAAGTGAAAATGACAACGAGGTCGGAGAAAATGTCAGATAAGACTAACTCGTGCTCCACTAGCACTGGGCGTAACAAGAATTGCGTCCCGGATATCTCCTGGGCAGTGACGGATATGAATCGGGATCTATTGAAGGATGTGGACACTCGATGTTTATGCAGTCATCCGAACTTGCTTAGGAGGCATCTAAGAAGTAGATCAGAAACTCACGTTCAATAATACAACAGACTACACAACTGAATGAAATACTATAATGCACATAAAATGACAACCTAAATGATGTTACCTAACAAAATCACACAAACAAACCATATGTCTGCAAACCAATGCAAAGCCACATTATAGATGAAATTGTGTAATGCATGGACATAGATGACATTGTGCTGTAACACTGGGACACGGTGCCTTGATATCGTGACATGGTTCCTTGACAGCGTGACCCGATACCTTGACGTCGTGCCGTGATGACTTGATGTGTGTCGTGAAGGCGTTCCGCTTTGACGTAACGTCACCTCGCTATGTCAACATCAAATGCACTATACATGACATCAACACAACACACTAACAACTCAAACATGATCAAGTGTGTGAATGAGGATCGCCCAAGAGACATTAAATATAAACAACATCGAAAAAATTATATTGAAAACGTGGCGTGAGTGTACAAACCAATTAGCCCAACCATGGTTTCAACCAAAAAACACCACAACCAACACAACTACAAACCATCAACTACTCATAACCCAATCTCCATCAAATACTAAGCCTCAATCAACAAAAACACCCAAATGTTCGAAAAATATGCCACGTGCTTGTCACTTGGGCAAAGTCATGACGACAGTTTAGCGAAATTGCGATGCCTTTTTTTCATTCTCGAATCATAGACCTAATACAACTCAATTTATAATATTTGCAACTTACTCCTTGACTTTTACAAAACATTAAATCTAGTCTCTTTTATTCACAGACTTGCCAATTACATTAAAAACCTAACAGATGGTATCTAGCAAAAATTAATTCTTATCAATGGTTCTTGTGATATTACCTACAACATTATCATCAATATCACCAAAACACATATTTCAACAACTTATGTTAATGTCGTATGTGATATCGTTGACAATCACAAGTGTGCTTTGATCGATGATCGTTGGTCGCATCAGCTACAAAAGCAATGTCAACGATTGTCGTCAACATGGCGGACAATGTTGTCATAGATAATTGCTAATGAATGTCCGTTGATGATATTACGATTGGTAATTTTGTATGACTTGCTGATAAAAGGTTGTTTAAAACTCTTAAATTGTTTGAATCGCCTCTCTAAGACAGACATGAAAGAATTTGAAATAGTTACTACTAGTTATTTATATCTTATATTGTATACCATTTAGACATTTACTTAAAGGTTCTATATATGATTCTTATCGTTTTGCATTAACCATTCACAAACTTACAAAATATCAAGTCCATAAGTAAATATTTTTTATGGATAAGACTTTAAGAGGGTGAATAGTTATGTGAGACTTTAGAGGAACATTTTAAAAGTGACTGTAAAAATATCCTAAAAACGTGGCTAGTATGCCACCGTAATGAAATTGCTTTCCTTTTTCTTTTTCTTTATTCAATTCTGATCGAAACTTTTGTTGGCTCTGTTGGGAGTCTCAACATGCCGAGTGAATCAAGTGATAGTGGCAACATCTAGCAACTTTGGGCTAATGATTCCGAAGTTGAAGCAGTCAATAGAAAATCAAAATAACTAGTTATATTAGTCGTAATTTAAAAAAAAAAAAAACTATGTATAAATAGAATAATAAGACTATCCATATAGCATTATAGTATGAATATGGATATGACATTATAATTACTATAAATCCAAAAACAAATCTAACGAGCTCGTGAAAAACGATTTATGTAGGTCCCTCAAATAAAAACAAGACTTAACTCGTTTATATAATTAAGTTGAGCACATGAGATGTCGATGTCAATGTTGGACTGTTTCTTTCTTTCTTTTGGCTACTATTGTCCCCAACCAAAATTTAAACGACTAGGGACCCATAATGAAATGACTTTCAAAATTTTTGTGAAATCTTAAAGAGAGGGGGGTCGGTCAATTTTCCCAGAGATATTTATAAAAGAGTAACGTTATTTATCTTCATCAGTATTTAATATTAGTCTAGTTGACAACGCTAATAATATTAAATTATAGATTCAATTAAATATAAAGAATTATGATATATTTAATAGGACCAATAATATGCTGACATCTATATTGATGTTCAATAATATCGGTGTTAAATAATATGATTCTTTATGAAACGTGGAGTCCATGTTTACCAGTTTTGGGACCTTAATTTCCATGGCATTTTGTTTAATGATAAGTCGTCGTCCTCGTAAATTGCTAATAATTCCAATGGAAGATAAAGTTGAGTCACAATTGACATACAATGATACAAATTGCACTCCTATAGTTTTTTTAATAGGTTTGGAGGAAAAAAAGGATGAGAGGGAAAAAATGGGTTTTTGCTTAAAAATGAAACTTCATTGGAATTTTTATATCCAATCAATTCTTCGAAAACCTATTATGTTCAAAAATGAAATCTAAATGAAACTATTCATATTTAATTCATTCTTTGAATAATCGGATCGGAGTCACCAAATCGACTGATTGGACCTGAAACCTTTGAATATCAAAGACAAACTTTATATTTATATGTAAGTTCAACATTGACTTACGAGTTGAACTGATTATCCATTAACACGGTGTTTAAACCAAGTCCATATGTGGATCGAGCTTAAAAATTATGAATAAAATAAGTAAAAAGAATACGAAACAACGAAACAAAATAAAAATAAAAGATATTTGTTATGAAACATTAAAGTGAGGTGCACCTACAAATTAATACATAGTATTCGACCATGAATGCAATTGAATGGTTGTTAGATGTGGGGAATAATTGATTGAAATAGACGTTAAATTCATAGCCGCAATAAAGAAAATAGTACTATTGATTTAGCCCTGTGGCTCAAATTCATTTTTATAAAACTTATTTATTACATATTTTATTATGAAATTCACAATTTTGAATAATTTTGTAATTGCTCTTTTCATCAATTTTTATCAAATTTATTAAAAATTTAATTTTTAGCTAAATCAAATAGGAGTTGAGTTGATAACCAAATTTTAGATCTTTTTTTCATTATTACTTGTTTTTCTCCCATAGGAATGTTACTTCATTTTCGTCTCCATGACGAATTCGATTCCTGATCGATAAATGTATTTTTCCATTATGGACGTCATCATCCTTAAATAATATGTTTCAATGATGCCAATGTTCTTAAAAATAACTATATATGAGAATATGGCCAAAATAATAATAATAATAAAATAACACAATAACGATAATGATAATGATAACAACAACAACAATAATAAGATAAATATTAAAGGATTTAAGAGTGAATATTTTGTGTGCAACAACAAAAAAAAAAAAAATATTATATATATATTGATGGGATGTGTTGAGAAGTTGTGAAATCGTGAAATTATGGTTAAAAATAATGATTTTAATCAAATTTTATAATTGAACCAAATAGAAGCTAGATGGAACAAAGAATAATTTTATGTCGGACAAACGAATGATTTATCCATTCAAAGTACTTTTCTTGAAGGAACCACACAATTATCAAAAGAATAGAAGAGATCGAAGAAGAGATTTTGAGCTTTTTGTTGAGAAAGTGGCATGTGGGGGGGGAGGGGGGGNNNNATGTGGGGGGGGGGGGGCGGGGGTGTAATATTTACTTTACAGCTTGATGAACCCAAGAAGGATATGAATATCACAGCTCAATTGTGGTTGATTATAGATTTTTGTAAATCAATTAATTAAAAATAATTGAAGGTTTATATAGCCTTGAAGAACATAAAATAGTTGTGCTTAAGGAAAATTTGTAAAACATGTAGAATTCTTTGTTTATAATATATTCAATTTTATTTTATTTTTTAATTCTGGCCATAATTATTAAATAGGTTTAATATGCTCCTTTTTTTCCCCCTAAATTATAGATTATTGAAATTAGAAACATTAATTTGAAGAAAAATGGAAATGTATTTATGCTATGAAATAGCTCAGATTTATACTTATATAATCAAATTATAACTGTTAAGTCATTACAACATTATGAATTACATTGTGGTAGCGCTCAACCTACCAATAAATCTTGAGTAATAATTTTGACAAAGAATCACATATCATAATCTAGTGATCAAGATTTATTCTACTAAAACCGCTTACGCTTCATATCCTTGCAACCAAAATTGATTTTATAATACCTGCATATTTAAAATCGATTCCAAGTCTTTCTTTTTTTTGATGAACTGATTCTCAAACATCGGTACCGCCTAAAGTTTGCACAATGGCGATTCATCTATTGGTGACTATATTTGACCTTACGTTACTAAAGTTGTTCCATCTCGAATTCGTATATACTTATTTGAGATTTTCGTCATATTTCTCCAAGTTCATAGACGTCTTGCAAAAAAAGAAAGAAAAATATGCTTTGTGCAATTTTAATATTGTGAAAAAGTGTCTATACGGTGGAAGAATGCATGAGCAAGGCTAATGAATTTTTATATGGTTTGACTGATTAATATTATTCAGAATTCATGATTCTTTAGAATCAAATACATTAATTCTCCTTGGACTGACGTTAATGAATCCATATTTGTTTTGCAGATGGATAAAACTACCCGTGACATATTTACACCTATGGTTCAACCTAATGAGATTGGATCATCATCAATACAAGACAAGAACTTTATGTTGGAATGAAGTTTAAGATCGTAGAGGAAACAAGAACTTATTACGAGGATTTTGTCCGAACTACTTTAGTACCATGAGGTGAAAAATGGCCACTAATGGATGAATCAATTTGTGCGAACTCTAGGTCATGATGGTGATTTGAGAATCTGTTTAGACCACCAGAGAAAAGAAAAGAGTTGGAATCAATTTTTGGTGCATAGGGATTGTAAAATCAAACTCTTCGGTTGCAAGGATAGGGATTTAATGGGTTTTCGTAAAATAAGATTCGTTTAAACTAAGGATTTGATTCTTTTTTATAATCATTAGTTAAACTTATTGGTAGGTTGAACGTTCCTATTAAATTGTTAAATTTGTTTATCATTCTTAGATTGTTATTTATCTATCATTAATTCATAACTACATCGATCTTGAAAACAAAAATCTCGAATTTTCACATTTTGATGTCATTTTATTTAGCAATCTTGACGTATCCTATCACTTATGTGAACCAAAATTTTTTAGGAGTCGAACATAATAATCTTCATTATGACCAGCAATTAAAGATAATAATGCACTTCACGACCTAATTGGGCCACAAATTAAATTGCTACACTACTTCCAACAAGTAAAGACAAAATGTTCCACTCAATCACACGAGCACGTTTTTCCATGAAAGGAGACAATCAACTTTGAATAATCTTAAACTGTAACAAAATTGTAAAAAAAAAAAAAAAAAATTGTCTCTTAACTTCAAGTTATCATTATAATTTAGATGTAAAATTTTAGAAAAGAAATTGATAGTTTATTTATGCTAAAAATAACCCCAAAATTAAATTATCTAATCAAATATCTAACACTATTATTATTATTTACGACATGGTTGGGCCACTAATTTAATGCTTTTAGCAAATAAAAACAGTTGTTCTAATAAATTAATACACACGTTTTTCATATAAAATAGATGAATTTTTAAAATAATTCAACTTTCTAGGTCCTTTTTTATACTTCAAATAATCTAACAAACTTTTGCACCATTTGTCCTCCACAAAGACGCGTTTAATTTAACTAACTCGACCAATGGTTGAGTGGACCGAGGCATCCAACTATACACTAGAATTGTGCATATCAAGTACTAGCACAAGACTAAACCTAAGATCCTCATCATTGTTACAAAACGCATCTAGTATTCCTAAGCTAATGAGACCTAGTCCAGTCCTCTACGAGATATAGCAAATAACCTATATGAATGGTAGAGACCCCAACCCTTGTAGACTTAGACACGAATTATGCAAACACAATACGGGCTTCCGTCTTCTGGGTCCCCAACTCCAAAATTTTAGACACTATTTAGCCTCCTCTCGTCAAAGCTCATTCAAAGCTAATACTAGTATCGTGGGTCATGATACCTTCAGACGATCTTGGATGGACAAAAATCAAGTCAAACACAACTTACCTAGATAGGACAAGAAGGTACAATTGAGGCCTACACCATAATACACGTATTCAAATAGGCTATGCCAAAAACACCCCATTCACCTAGAGGCAAGAGATCTTCACCTACTCATTACCCAAACAATACAAGTACTCCAGCATCAAAGAATACAATTATTCAACCCATCCAGTCAACAACATTGATGCCTACACCGACATGATCACCCTAGGTCACCCCAACGCTATTTTGAGTAAGGCTTTTCAACAAACACTTTCAGAAGATGTGGAAAAATAGTTATGTGCCATTGAGGCTTGAACATAACTCAATTTTTACATTTGATGACTCTCTACAAAGTTCGAGGGTTTGTAGGATCAAGCGCATCGAGAAAACTGCAGCCTCACTAATGTAGCTAGACCACGGGGCCAATGAGCCTCTCAGATGTTTTATGGCCAACTCCAATGTAAAAGGCTTTAGAAACGCGATCTAATTACTCCATTTTCATGAAGTGAAGTGTTTCCATCTTTTCTTTCTCTCAACTCAAACAAATAGGAATTTACTCTTCAATTCAAATTTCAAACCCAAGATTAAGATTTTCTTCTTTGAGTTATTGAAAGTGGAGAAAATATACATGAACTTATAATCGATAATATACATGTGTATAACAAGAAAATGTTTGCATATTTTGTGTGGACTAATTAATTATTCTTCAATTTTATATATAGCACGTTTTGGATAACTATGATAATATGTGCATACATTGTATGAGAAACCACGACATAATGGGATGATCATGTATCGTTTTGGATAATTCTCCCCAGTAATGCATTGATTGGCACATTAGACCAATGGACATCCAATCCACTTTTGACTTAGGAGCAATGTTATTTAGTCCCATTGGGGTTGTAACTCCAGTTTAGTTGGCATCAATATGATATTAAATGATAAGTGGAATTAAATTACTTATTTAATTTTACCTTTTATTTAGCCTATCATCTAATACCACCTAGGCTGGGGATGCAACCCCAATGAGAGCTACATAGCATTATTGTAAAATTATTCCTAAGCATCTCCTCAATTATTAGTTTTGAAAAATCAGGTCATTGTAAAATATTTTGGAAAATCAGATGTTAGAGAATTAATTAAATCAAACAATTGGATTTCGATTAACTCATTTATTTTCTCTCCAATAATGTTCTGAAAATGCTCCAGTTAAGATGTGATATATAGAGAAAATTCATTAAGCCTTTGTTTGTTTGGTGTAACCCAAAAAAGTTGATAATATTTTTTTAACATCGATAGATAATCTTCTTCTCACCATATTTGAAGTGAAGGTGGAGTATGGGTAGATTACAGGGGCGGATCCAGCACCTGGCCAATCCCCGTGGCAGCCCGTGCTGGATCCGTCGGGAGCTTCACCAAACAGTCGTCGACTCGTCGTTCGTCGGGAAGAATGAAATAAAGAAGAAGAGGCTGTGATTTTTTCCCCTTATTGTTTGAGCCTTTCTCTTAAAAAATAACACCCAATGGAATGAAGAATGAGCCCAAACCATGGCCATGGGTTTCACTTTTGCCCATTAAATTGTAAGTCCATTACCATTAGCCACACACAACAAAACCAAATCCAATTTGCTCAACGGCATAGGAGGGAGACGAGAGACGATAGGGACGAAGCGACTGTGACTGTGAGTCTATGATGGCGAAGCCTTACGCCTAGACTGGACGATGGTGAGTGGTGGACGCAGGAGCATGACGCTTCACGCCGGCCTGGCAATGGTTGGACTCTGGAGCCTGGAGCTTCGTCTGCGCCTCTGCTTCGGTCTTTCTCACAGCAAAAGGTATTTACTCAAAAATCTTGCCCCTTGAAAATTTGAAATCAATATTGCTAGTTGGCTAGTTGCTATAATGCTATGAATCTTATCTTATTACTGGCTTCCGGCTACCTATTTATGACATACTATTTTTCAATTTCTAAAATCATTTTTGTTTTTAGTTTTTTGTAAATTTGTGATTTATGAATTATGAGAATTTATGTTATATTATTGTCTGAAATTATGAGTTATGACTTATAATTTTGATTTGTGATTGTGATTGTGATTTGTGATTTGGGAATTTAGTTTTTTAGGAAACTTAGGGATAAGTGAAAAAAAATGATTGAATGACAATTTGACAGTTTACGTGGAAAAATATATTTTTATAAATTTTAAGAATGAGACAATATTGCAATGTTTTCAAAATATGGGATCCGTAGAATGCAATTGTCTAAGTTTATAGTTACAAAGTAGGGTTGTATTTTTTTTTTTTTTTAGTATTTTGGGTCGTATTGAATTGTATTTTCATATGTATATACTTTTTACGTTTTAGTGTATTTACTTATGTATTGAATTTTATTTTCGGCTATTAAGATCGTTGATCGATCAATGGACATATATCACCAGTCAACAGTTTCCACTCTAGCTGAACGAAAATGCTGGATTTGCCATTGGTAGGTTATCTTCATCATCATTATATGTAGTCAAATACATGCTTCAAACTCTAATGAGTTTTGATATATATTGGGAATTTTTTTTATTTAAATGCAAAATTTTGCATATATCTATGTGGGTCAAAGCCAAAGAAAGAATATCGAATTGAGCTATGATAGTTGTACATATACATGATGTTGTGAGCTATGATTGGATCAAAATTTTCACCAAATCTCGACTATTTGTGAAATGTGAAAATGCAAGCAGTTATAACGGAATACATTTGTGTTTTTTAACTCAAACTTTAATATTTGATTTTTATTTCAATATTTAATCAAAATGAAATTTTATAATATTACCAAACAAACCAAAGGCCTATTTTTTTTTTCTTAAATGTCTAACACCATGCATTATAAAATGTACAAATGTCACGAGTTCAAATTTCTCCACCACCTACTTATAAATGTTCCATGAGTTGAAGAAAGAGTAGTGTATTTAGCACCATTGGTATTTAGAATCATTAGTGCTTAATATCAATTTAGATGACAACATTAGTAAAATTAAATGACATGTTCAATTACTTATACAATTTCACTTTTAATTGAACCTACTATATAATGCCATATAAATTGGTATTCTACCATTACTGATGCTAGATAGTACTATTT
>CAIGRB010118626.1:94509-109366 GCA_903798255.1 Fraxinus quadrangulata
TCTTACCTATAAATATAGGGCTTTGGTTCTTAATAAAATACACACAAGTCTATTGACTTTTCTGATTCACTTCTCTTGTTCTCTCTTTTATAATACAAAGACATATAAGAGCAAAATACACATAAATTAATTGAAGATGTTATTTGACATAATTTGAATTGAATAAAGATGGTATTCAATTAATAGCAATGTAATTAAAGTGAATGCTAATATGTACTTGAATCCAGATATAAATTATTTATCATTATGAATATATTGACATCATATTTCTTAATACTTTATTATCGATACAATTGTTATTACATCTTCTTACTCTTAACTTTTATATGTAAAATCTTTATTATGATTTTACTATTAAAATACCTAACTTGTTTATTTTCAATTTTAATTAAAAAATTATTTAATTACAAATAAACTTTTATTTAAGCTTAGCCAAACAATGTTCTGGCAATGTGATTATCAAACTAGGGATGAAATGGCTGGCAATCGATGTACCCAATCATGTACAACTAATAAAAAATATTCAAAGAAAGGGTAAATCCTTTATGAAGTCCCCAATCTTTTATATGTATGACAATGATGTCCCTAATTTTTCATTTATGACAACCATTCCCCAATCTTTTAATAATGTGCAAGTGGTACCTTCCAGTAAAAGAAAATGTACATTTAAATGTTAAATTTCCATACGACATGCATGTGATGTCTAAGAGAAAGAAAAAATTGTTTAAAGACGGTTTCCTTTATTTAAAAACCCAAATGATTATTGTTCGAATTTCATTGAAAAATTGCTCTTTTTTGTACCAGTTTATCCTTTCAAATAAATATCACGTATTCATTTAACGTATTTTTTGTGAGATGACGATACCCCTCAAATAGAGTTAGACCGTCGGGTATGGTGTACAAAATCTTCGAGGACGAAAAAAATTTACCCTTTTAAAAGAAATTATTAAACTCGAAACTCAAATACTGTGGGGGTTACAGCAGTAATTTCACATAAATCCTGTGCATCCCAACTTCGCCTAATCAAACTGCCACCGGAGCATTCCGGCTCTTTTCTCTCTCTACTTCCTCCATCTGCCCTTTCTCTCTCTATTTTTTAAAAGTTAAAGCTTTCCCAATTTTAGATCGGCAAAAATCCCCATTTAAATCCATTTAAAAAAATCTCGATTCGGATAACAATTGGTTCGAATCGTGAGGGACAATGGGGGATTTCAATTTAGCGTTGGTAATCGTTGCAATAATCGTGTGTGTGCTGGTGTTTATATTCAATTTGTACCTTCTTGTAAACTACCAGCATCCAGATGATGCTAATCAGGCGTATTTCCCCAAATTTGTCGTTGTTTTGGGTCTCTCCGTTGCGGCAATTTCGATTTTAATGCTTCCAGCGGATGTGGCTAACCGGCAGGCTTGCCGGCACGCGATTTATAATGGTGCGTGTAACCTTACGCTCCCGATGAAGGACCTGTGGCTCGCCATCTACATTATTGATGCCATCCTTGTGTTTTTCGTCATTCCATTTGCAATGTTCTACTATGAAGGCGATATGGATAAGTCCGTACATTCCTCCTAGGGTTTCTCCTTTTCAGCTGTTATTATTATTATTATTAAGAAATGCATGCATTTTTATTCATACATGTTGAAATAATTGTGTTTGGTTTATTTATATAACTCGTGGGTTTCGCAGAAGTGTTTGGAAAAGGATGAAAAGTGCATTGTTGTGGGTGATAACGACAGCTGTTGTTTGTGCTTTGGTTCTAGGGATTTTGTATGGTTAGTTTCTCATTGATTTCTCTGTTACTTTTTATGTTGGTTATTTTGTGGGTTTGAAGATAATCTTTTTGCAAGTAAATTTGATTGAAATTTAATGAATAATTGGCTAAATCTTAAATGAGCTGCATAATGTAAAAGGTCAACTTCAAACTCAATGTTTCCCCAATTCAATTTGGGAAGCCCAATATCTGTGATTTTAGTTGAAAGTGTTTATGTTTTTTTTACTGAATCCATTGATTAGAGTTGTTGGCTGTAATAGACCTGTATGTAGGCATTGGGTTTGTTGTTTGCAAGTGTCAGTTTATGTAGTTTCCATTATTTTTTTCATTTAATGATGAAGTGATCAAATAGCCAGTGGTATGTAAAGCTTAGAGTCAAGATTTTTAGAAATTTATTATATTCGGTGGTGCCAGTTCTCTTATTAGTTTGAATCTTCTTATATTATTTATTGTTCGTGCATTTTTGCTGGTCTTCTACTGGCATTGCTGGTTTCACCATGGGAATCCTTTTTATAGGTTGTTTTTAATAGGCAAGTGAAACTTGGCAAGATATTGTAAAATCAAAGTTTACATAATTGCAATAGGCCATATTTAAATTGATGATCTCTGCTCTTTTAAGTTTTTAATTTTTATGGGTTGAGATCTCACCACTCTTAAACATGGAGCTTCATTAGGTTTACATAGGACATGCCCCACCTATATAAGTCGTTCTTTCTTTAATTTTTCTAAACTGGTGTTACCCCACTTGTTGACATTATGCATTCTAGTATGGTTGGCTGGTGGCACTTCCATCTTAACGTTCTTAGTTTTGTTGCATTAATATAAAATTCTGTACTAGGACTTGTCGGTAAGGTGGACTTCACAGTTCGACACCTATCCTCATCCACTGAACCCTTTCCATCTACTTG
Organism: Fraxinus quadrangulata; assembly: GCA_903798255.1. Taxonomy (NCBI): domain Eukaryota; kingdom Viridiplantae; phylum Streptophyta; class Magnoliopsida; order Lamiales; family Oleaceae; genus Fraxinus; species Fraxinus quadrangulata. Next base: position 97,187 of record CAIGRB010118626.1, read on the forward strand.
GGGCCTCACCCGTGGTCAACAATGTGTTGGAAGTGGAGCACGGCAGGTTAGGAGATATTTTATTCTTCTCTTGCTCATTGATTTTGATTTACCATTCTTACATATTTTCCCATTTCCCCAGTGCTCTGCATATTCTGCCAGTGCTTCATCGGAGACAACATGGACTATGCGAACTACCTTCCCAGAATATGTTGTTGCTCTAGCTACAATTGTTGGATCTGTGCTTTTCACTGTAAGTCCCTCTATTGCAATTTGTAACAATAGAATTTCCACAATAATGATGTGAAATGTGTTCCATGGTTTATCTTGCTCTTATTTGCAAAAGAGTTCATATTCGATATTTGTCTCTCTCTTGATTTCATACATTTTGATAAATATTTATCTGCCATTTTATATTTGTCTAGCATATGCTCATGATTGGAGTTGTTAATATCATCTATGGTAATATCGGTAAATTTTAAATGAAGAATAGTTACTGAGATAAACCAATTATAGTCCAGAAAGACATGACATATTGATTTTGCATAAGATTATAGGCTTTTCTTGTCTATTCTCTTTCTTGCCAAGACATTCTTAAATGTAGTATGTGCTTCATTTTCACCAGATATTTGGTGGTGTGGGCATTGCTTGCCTTCCATTGGGACTTATATTTTCATTCATCAGACGTCCAAAGGCTGTTATAACACGTTCGCAGTATATCAAGGTATTTATTGTTCTTCACCTATTTGGTCCTACATGAAAACAACTTAAATCTTGTCACTGACGATGTCTATATCTACACCTTACACATGGTCATTGCTTCTTTATCATGTAGGAAGCAACTGAACTTAGTAAAAAAGCTAGAGAATTGAAAAAAGCAGCTGATGCACTTCATCAAGAGGAAAGGAGTGGTAACAAGGGAAGAAAATGGCGTAAAAATGTGAAAGCAGTAGAAAAGGTACATTATATATCATCTGTTATTGTTGTTGCTCTCATATTCTGCATGTCAAGTTAGATGCTTACACTTTCGGTTTCAATTTTATATTTTCAGCTGTGATGTGTGGATATGATTGCTTCAAATGCTTTAAATTTCTTAACTGCATAACATACTGGATCTAGTTTATCGTGCCTTCCTTATTATATGAGGGACAATTGGGTTTCTCTTGTTGATTTTGCCTTCCGATTCACAATTATTAGATTGATCTGGTGCATTTGTGGTTTACTTCATCTTTTTTCTTTCTATCACGCGTTTCCATTTTACTTTCCTTATTCTATTATATTATGTTTCTTTTTTACATCACTGGAGATTTGCTATGTTGCGATGGTAAAATGAATAGTTGAATTTGTTTTCGTAATCTGAGGATTATCTTATGTTCATATCTTGCAGGAGCTACTTCTCTTGGAAGAAGATGTGAAGGCATTGGAAGAGATGTACCCTCAAGGTGAAAAGGTGATAACATAAAAATATAGTCTGTTCATCTGTATTGTGATTGTATAAGCTTTCTGACCTAGAAAGAAGGAAAATCTGAATAGCGTTGTTGCCTAATGTATTCAGGCTGAGGCTTCATGGGCTATGACTGTTCTTGGCTACCTAGCCAAACTTGTACTGGGAGTTCTAGGGTACGTTCTTGTTACTTTTGTACAGTCTTTGTGCACCTGGATTTCAGTTCACTTTCTTATAGAACAGTTGGGGTCCGGATTTCATGAATAATGAAATAATTCTGACTTAAGAATCTCTAAATTAAACACCTTAACGCAATTGCATATCAGGTCAATGTTTGACAAGCTTGCTTACTAGTAAATATTTGTTGTATGCTCTCCCTTTTTCGTTTTTGCTGCTGTTTGACATACTGATCTATTTTGGATGTGTGTTTTCTGAAAGCTGAATGACAGCATATATTTGTTGCTTTGAACAGGCTGATTGTTTCAGTGGCTTGGATTGCACATATTGTCATATATTTGCTGATTGACCCTCCTATTTCTGCATTCCTTAATGAGATCTTCATCAAATTGGATGATGTTTGGGGTATAAACTTCTGCTTCTCACTTTTTTCATTGTCTGCTGCTTGACGTGACATGAACTAATATGCTATTAATTTCTGCTACTTTTAGGTCTGCTGGGGACTGCAGCATTTGCATTCTTCTGCTTCTATCTACTGCTTGCAGTCATCGCTGGGGCAATGATGCTTGGATTGAAATTAGTTTTTATAACTATCCATCCTATGAAGTATGTATACGTCTAGCATTAGATTTTTATTGGCTGTTTAACCTCAAATTTTATTTTCTTCCTCTCTTTTTCCATGATAATTTGTGGTTGCTGACTAATATTTAACTACATTTACAGATGGGGAGCCACACTCATGAATTCTTTTCTTTTTAATGTGGGTCTCATTCTCCTTTGCTCAATCAGGTAAGATCTTAATGTGTACACTTTAGTTTTATATGCACTTCGAATATTTTTTATGCATTATAAATTGAATCTTCTAAGGAAAAACATATCACAAGCCTATGGGATCAATGCACTTTACTAAGGTGTCCTTAAATCAACTTGATTGAGGACTTGCAGCTACATTTTGTTTGTCCAGTTTGTAGGCAGTTTCTTCTTGTTAATTGATACTAGATTTAAGGCACGTTTGATAGATGATTATAATCGGTTTAAATTATATAAATAGATAAAAATGAGTGGTGAATAAGTGGATAGTACTTGTGGTCCCACGGGATAAAAAGTAAGTTACAATAGAAGTAATTCAAAAAAACACCTATCAAACATGCGTTTAGTAATTTATCTGAGATTTGCAATCATCTCTCTTATTGGTCCAATTTCTATGGTTTGCTTAATTAAATGTTATTATGAAACTGACAGTTCCAATACATGTTAAGCCTGGTGGAATCTGTTTCATCAACAACTCATTAGACGTAACATCAGTACATTAGTTTCATTTGCTTATTCCGTAGGCTAGCAACCCCTTAATACATTGCTTGCCACATGCTTCTGAATTTCTACACTTGATGAACTTTTTGACCTGAGTAGTTTTGTCCCCGTGTTTGCAGTGTGATCCAGTTCTGTGCCACTGCATTTGCATACTACGCACAAGCTACTGCTGCTCAAGAAATATTTGGTCACACCTTGCAGTCTCTTCGGGGAATCAAATATTTATACAAGTCAGTTGTCGGTTTCATTACAAGTCTTGGCTTCTTGTAGTTGTCAGCCTCTTTATGTTCTTCTTGTCCATTACTTATTATTAGGCTCTAAACCTTGAGTGCTATTGCAGGTATAATGTGTTTCAGATTGGATTCATTGTTCTGGCAGGGCTGACTTTTGTGTATTACTCAGCTTTTGTAAGTTACACTGAACTTTAGAATTCTATTATCTTTTTTCCATGAAACCTTGAGCTTAAAGCTGTATCTACCTTGTAACTTTTCAGGGGTGGAGAAGAAAAAAGCCCAGTGGCAGATTCCAGCTTTCCACATAAGAATTTGGTGCCGTGAACACATGTAACAGGTGGATCTGCTGCTCTTCTTGATTTATCTTTGGTGTGATTGATGTACATTATTGGATGCATGTGCCTTGGTTTTGTTCAATGCATTGCTTGGGGAAGAAGGCCAAACACGATTAAAGGTCAAATCTGCGGAATTTTTATGGCCTACATGTTAGTGCTGCTGCTGCTGATGTTTTTTTCTTATTTCGCCTGTTTTCCCACTGAATGTATGTTCATTTGTTTGATTAGGTCATGTCTTTGCATGTAGTTTTCGGCGTTTGAATACTGAATTGAGAATTACCTTTGATGTAATATAGTGTCATTAAGCAAAAGATTTCTTAGAGTAGCATGTTTTATCTCTTGATCCAGTGTAATTGTCTTTTAAGTCTTAACTGAGTAGCGCGCACACCATTAGCTTCTAATTGATTTGTGTTTACATGCATTGGGTTTAGATTAAGAGTACTTTCTAATGATTGCGTTAACCAAGTCGTAAAATCTATTAAATTGAGGAAAATGTTTGCAGTTAAATCTACTGTCAAGTACGTGAAGAAAAAGAAAAATTGAGATCCTTCTGATGGAGCAATCTGAGAATAAGAATGACTAGCCCTACAAGTTACGGTCAAAACCCAAATGATGTGTTAGATAAGCAGCATTGGACTGGATGGGACAGTAATATGGGCGAGGGTTTGGCTTCTTATTCTTTAGTAACTTCTAGTGTTTATCTAGGCTAGTTTACAAAATGTGTATATATTGCTTTGTTATGGCACCATTGTTTTGAAACGTTGTTTAAGGCTTACCGTTGTGGTGTGCTTAGTGTGAGGTTTTATTGAACGCTATGACGGTTACGCCTCGAGATTCGATATGGGAAGATCATCAAGATTAATGATATGTTGAACAATATTGTTCATTGATCTAGCCAGGGCATAACTGTAGTATAAAACTTTTGAAATACGACAATGTCTTGTTTAATTTGTCTTTTAAGTTATTAAACTTCAATTTAGTTTCAAATTTGGTCACCAAATCTAATGTCGCCAATTCGTTATGTGCTAATCTCATACCACAATGGATCTTTTACGTAATGGATGTGTGACGTGTCAATTTATGGCAATTTCACATCATAAAAGTTCTATCATTTTAATCTAAAGACATTGTAATACCCTCATTTTACCATTTTTTGCTTCGAGTATGCCACAAAGTAATTACTTGGAAGATCAATTGTGTTCTTAGCGTCGACTAAGCAATTTCTATCAGTTTGGAGGAAAATAGGAGATGAACGTAACAGAGTGATGAAATTTGAAGTTAGATTGAACTTTAGCAACCCAATTGAGATGCTAGTGACCAAATTGAAATTTCAGTTAAATTTCCGTGACCCCAGATTAAATTCACCCCTTTATTTCTTCTACTTGTGCATTTGCTTATTGCACTATTTCATAGGGATAGAATTGCCCTAGAATCTTATATTTTATTTTTTTGTTTGGGTATAAATCATATATAAAGAATCGAAATAACCATCGCCTCATCCTAGTTCTATTGTCATTCCTACTATTTTACTGTGATTTTACAAGCATGTATTGTTAACCATGAAATTAAGTTTTAGCTTTCCAAATTTAAGTGAACTCTCTTTTCTAACAAGCTTAGATGGGTTACTTTTTCTTGCTTATAAGTAAAAAAAAAGTACCCTTTTTAACAACAAAATTACGATTTGTTTCAAAATATTTGACTAACCAAAAAAGATTCATTTATTTTCTTGTTTGCAAACTTACTTGTGTAAATTATGGTTAGCCAAACTACACTAATTACTCCACCAAAGAATCAAATTATGGCATTAGCTTTCATTATTTCTTCATGGTCATAAAGTGTTTTATTACACTATTTTATTGTCCTAATTTGTAACTTCAAATTATTTGATGAAACCAAGAACAAAATCAATCAAATGACAGAACTTGATATTGTCTGGCCAAATTTTAAAAATTGAGTACGGTAAACCATAATAGATAACACCGTCTTACAATATAATAGACAAGATTATAATCATGTCCTACGTTGTGGCACTATATATCGACCCACTCCCTTTGCCAAGTACAAACATGATCAGTCACGTTAAAGGTGGTTTCACCATCAGGACCAACAACGTAATATGGCGAATCCTCAGGAAATTCAGCTGGCATCGACAGCCAGTACAGGCTTGGTTCCCATTCGGCGCCTTTGAGGACCTTCAGTATCTCCTTTACTACAATTTTGCTACCTTCAGATGAAAAATGGATTCCATCTCTGCATGGAGAACGAGGATTAGCTATGTCAAAACTACTCGTCCAAGTCCAATGCAGCATTCGACATGTCAAAGATAGAAAATCTAAAACATAGAGCCAACTTTGCAAGTAAGAAAAACCCGTTTGGAAACAAAGACTTTATTTACCTTCACGCTTAGCCAAACATGCTCGTAGATAAGAATAGCATATGAAAATGTGAACTTACATAAAGCAAGCCTTTGCCCAATCATCTCTTTGCTGAATCGCAGTGTAAAGATCAATGACTTTAATATCTAACTGTCGACCCAACTCTACTAAAGCTTCAGTGTATTTGAGGCAATCTTTGTTTGTCCGAGCTTGATCATCAAATGCATTACTGGTTTTTGAGAGAGAGCACAAAAGGAAGGGATTTCTTCAGACGATAAAACTTTTTCACCAGGAAACCAATGAATAAACTGAATTTTAGTTTAGATTACCCAAAAATTTCTCGAATTCTCTCTTCGTTCACAGGAGGAGTACTAAGAAAAATTATCCGTGTGTTCTCTGATAGAGACTGGAAATCATGCAAACCAGAGTCAGAACATATGATATTGATATTATTAAGAGATAAGGAAGAATAGGCCTTATGTAACATAAATTAAATAAAGATAGCAAACATATTTGTACATTAAAATGAAACTGCAATTTCCAATCAATAACAAAAATTTTCCAGGTTACTCTTAATGATGAAAAGTGAAGTTCCTAAAATAACGCCGATGTTACATCTATAATGACAAACTCATCTCTAATGGGAGAAATCTTTAAAATAGTTAGAATGAAGAAAAAGCTAAAACGAAGCTGGGCACTTGATAAGTGTAGTTTTTATACTTATCCGAGGCGTTAAATCATGATATTTTATTATATTTTGAATTAAATTCTACCTAATTTATGTTAAATTATATTGTAGGTAAAACTTTATGTTTAATGAAGAATTGAAGAAAAGAATGGAAAAAAGCGGAAAAATGGAAAAATTCATAGTATGAGGACTTGGAAAGAAAAATTAATTTAATTTGGTATTGGAATTTACTGGGCCTCAACTTGGGCTTTTAAAATTAGACTAAACAGGGGCTGCAATATATAAATGAGAGATATATATACCTACAGAGAAAAAGGAGAAAAAGGCGGCAGCCATCGGAAGAAAAAAAGGGCAGATTGAGTAGAAAAACTGGGCTGTTATTTTCAGAAATTCACATACATATACACACACAGGAGAAAACAATTTATATTCATATATATATATTCACGCAGTCACCAGCACTTTTGGAGGAAACAGACTGCGATGCGGCAGCAAAGTTAAAAGCTGAAATATATATATACACACGCAAAGGAGGCAGCTTCAACTAGAATTAATCACGTTTAGTCAATTTTTGGTGATGTCGTTCTACTTTTGCGTGTTTAAATTCAACATTATAAGTGATTAAATACTTTTATTGTTATGATTGATGATGTAGCTTAAGGTTTTTATTATATGTTTAATTTCAAGATTTTCATGTCATTTTAATACTTGTTAATTAAGTATTGTATGTTTAATGCTATTATTTGTTTACACAACAATTAATTGATTTGGGATAATACTAAGACTGAAATGTGATGTATAATTCTAGCTTGTGCAATAATTAACATGAACATTATAATAGATCGAAAGATAATTATAAGCTATGCGATCTTTGTTGAATTTCTATAGATAAACATATTCATGTGTGTGAATTTATATAGAGATATAATAAGTTTGGGCATATGAATAGAATTAGTGTTGATCGAAAGAAAGAGATCACTAAATACACTAGGTTCATTCGATCATTGGCACATATGAAAAATTGTTGAATAAATTGGAATTAAATGTATGATAAATAACCTAAGTGAAATCGAAAATCCTAACTTTCCAATCACATAATCTTATCTACAATTTTAATTTGAGTTTGTTATTTTATTTATTAGAATTTTGCTTAAAAAACAAAATTTAATTTGATCATTAGTTACTATTATTAGTTTAAAAATTTATAGTATATAGTAGTCTCTATGAAACGATATTCAAACTTAATAAATTTACATTATTACTTGTTATGATTCGTACACTTGCGAAATTTCACGAATTACATGTTTTCTAACGGAAAATTCGTGTATATTAGTTCAGAGGAACTACGTCCCGCATATTCAATGATATTTCAATTGAATAACTCACCAAAATCTCCAAAAGTTAAGACGTAATTCTGCTTTATAATTGTATTGGTTGGTCAAAGAAATGATTGCCATATTTCTTTAAATCTGTAGTCCTATAGTGAAGCCCAAAAGCAAATCATTCTCCTTGTCATACAAGAGTTGATTTAAGATGAATTTATAATAACTCAGTGAGAAACATAAGTATGAAGAACAAAGTTACCTTGAGATGAAGAGCAATCTTTCTCATGTTCTCTACATACTCTGGAAGAGGAACATGAGCGCCTTTGCCACTTGGGTGCGGGTTTGTTGCATCATTACCACCAAAATATACTATAACCAGAGTAGGCTGAACAGCTGCATCCTGAATTCAAATTACCAAGAAAAATACCTTGTTAGATTTGAATCCAGATTAGGACATGGCAATACATGATTGTGAACACCCAATATATATGATTTGAAAAATAGCTCACTGTGGTTTTCAGGAAACTGCATAACTATTCAAAATATTTGGCCAACATATTTATTTAAGTAGAATCACTACCCAACAAGTATACCTTGGGGAACACCCGATCTAAGACTTGAAGAGCGAGCCTTGAGTTCCAACCAGAATATCCTCTTAGTATTACATCTGCCTATACAGTTGCCACAGAAATCAATCTTGATTAGGAGTGAATCTATATAAAAGCAGGTAATAGCAGTTATAGTTTCACATACCCATAGCCAATCCATCAAGAGCAACAAACTTTACTTTTTTATGGTAAATTTGGGGTTAGCTACATGAATTATTTTCTTTCACTCCGTTTGTTTTGTTGATTGATTTACAGGAAAATGTAAAGCAACCAAATCCTTAGTAACTACAAGGGATCTTGTTATTTTTAGTCTGCCATCCCCTTCTTACATGTTTCACTTAGATCTTGTCACTCTTGTGATTGTAAGCCTCTTTAAGTCTACGCAAAATATGTCACAACCACCTAAATCGTCCTTCGCTTATTCCATTCTCAATTGGCACTTCTCTCACCTGTTGACATATATTCTTATTTCGTATAGTATGCATGACCACACGTCCATCTTAGCATCCTTATTTTTGCTATATTCATCTCATGGGCATTTTTTCTTCCCCATTCTCAGTAATACAAAACATGCTAAGTCCAACACTCACTAATCCAAAACATATCAAGTCCAATCATATGCATTACATCTTTTTTAATTCTTTATTCCTCATTCATAATCGAACTTTTACCTACAGTCCACAATAATTACTTTTAGGAATAACACGATTCTTTAGTGCAACCTCATTATTATATCTATTCCTACTATTACTAAAGCATTGCAACATGAATTGAGCCTAGGTTCTAATCAACTCAAAACTTACAGTTTTCTAACTTACAGTTTAACCTGTTTTTTGTCTTATCATCTAAAACTACATCAATGAGAAACATAGACCAAGTGATCTCATCTTGAGTATGTCGTCCATGACTAAAGCAAAGAGATAGGACTTGAGGTCAAACTTGCAAACTTACAGCGATACAGAAATCTTAAATATCACTATCACAACATGTTACAACTGTAAATCGTAATTGCCCCATCACACACTGTTTCGATCATATTGCTATATCTAATCGAAATTCCTCTTTTCTCTAGCATTTGCCAATGCAATCCCTTAGTCACCTTATCATAAGCTTTTCTAGATCAATAAAAATCACATCCACATCTTTTTATTTCTCTGTACTTCTCTATCAATCTCAAGAGCAGCAAACAGTTTCAATGGTAGATCTCCCCAGCATAAATCCAAACTGATTTTCTAAAACTTCAGAATTCTACCTTAATCTCTGCTCATTGTTTTATTAGACAGGACTGTCAAGAAAAAATGACATAAATAGGAATTTTGCACCATGAAACACAAATATTGAGCTAGTTTCATTGTTTGAATATGAATCATAAAATCCCGAAAACTTACATCTGAATCCTACAGAAAAAGTAAAAGAAATCCCCAACTTCATGAACTCAAAGAATCACTAAGATTTAATTCATCAATAACTGTTGTCTAACATTTCTGCATCTCTAGTAGCAAGAAACATATGGGATATATCAAAAGTCATTTTATTGGATTGTACATAAAAACAAGGCATAAAGAAGATCAATAGAAGAAATAGATGCATTGATTATAGCTTCATAAATGGCTCTATTATTTCCAAAAAAAAAAAAAGAGCCACACAAAAGTACAACATGGGATATCCAAAAGCATACCTTGCGGGCGTAAAGATCAGTAAAAATAGCACCCCAGCCACCAACGTTGAACGACATTTGAACTACGGATGACCCGAACAAGACGAACTGCGGACGGATCGGACCCACCATTTTCCTCCTCCTCCTACACTTCTTCTTCTTCTCCTTCTTCTTTTCTTCAAAGCTCACAAATATTTATGTGTAATGACATTTATAAGACTGAGATACGCTGTAGATGGATGTGGGTGTTAGGTGGAAAAATGGAACTTGAATTACGGAATTACCAAATTATCGTGTGGTCTGGAAGAGTGGTAGGTGGCGACAACTAGAATTGCTGATAATTATTCTGTCTATAATTTGATTTTACAAGTGATTAGATGCTAGAAAAATAATTGGGTTTGGCCGAGATTAAGTGTTTGATTGATGAAATTTAAAAAATTGCTAAAACATCAAAGTAAATCAAATTTCGTAAAATCTATTTTTTTAATATAAATTAGGGTGTATTAAATGGATATTATTAAGAAATTAACGTATTTTAAATAGTAATATGATGAGAAATATGTGATTAAAATGTAAGAAAAAATTATTGGTGTGATAGAAAATATTTTTTATTGAAAAATATGTGGTTGAAAATAAATTTTGAAAGAACATATTTTTAAATAATATGTGTCAAATATGGACTTAACCTTTTAACGGCAAAGGGTTGCACAAAACTATGAAGTTAACACCAATAGGCTAAAAAAGAATAATTGCTGGGCAGGAAACTTTTACTAAGCTTCTGTTTGAGTTATATTATTTTTTCATTTTCATTCTTCTAGTCATTTTTCAATTACAGATTTTTCAATAAAATAATATTTTCTAACACATCAATAATTTTTCTTCTTTTTTAACCACATATTTTCCATCACATCAAATAAAAAAATGCTTTCTTGTGGAATTAATGTAGCTCAATCAGGGCATAAAATTGTCCCTCATTGTTTTTCTTTTCATAATATGAGGACCTATAAAAAAGGACAACTTACAAGAGTACTTCTAAAATAGGATTTTTTTTGAAAAATCATATGAAAAGTATTTTGAAAGTAAAAAAATATTGGGTAAAATTAAATATCACTTTTAAAAGTTGAGTGTGACATTTTTATTAAAAAGTAACAGATGACGAGCTTGTTTTACTCACGATTTTTATTCCACTTATTAGTGTTATCTTATAAAAGTGGCGAAATGATGCAAATCATGGAAGGAAATGAGAAAATAAGGATATGGGATGGATCAAGGAGAAAATAAGAACGAAATGGCCAAAAGAGTCAAACCACGATATAAGGGAAGGAAGAGTGGCGCCCCAACGTCACATACGAACTAGAAAGAAGTGTGGCGCCGAGGGTGTAACGTCCCGAATTCTAATAACTCAACACGGTACTAAGAATGTGTTTTTAACTGTAATATCTAAAAATACAAGATATAAGAAGTTTCTAAATTAAAATTTTATTTACTGAAACTATATAATCATGACATTTTTTTTTCAAACATATGAACTTAAAAATATGGAACAAAACAATTTGGAAGGAGTTTTTTTTTAAAAAAAAGCAAGTTGAGACAGTGTTCTACAGTTACACGGTGAATTTGAAAAAATTATTTGACCTAGCAAACCTTTACGAAAATTTATGAAATTTTACGAAAAAGTATAAGACTCGTATAAGTACAACATATAAAAATTTGGGATCTCGACGACAACGTTTGAAGCACGAAATTATTTTTCGAACAAGCTGATTTGTGGTTTCCGAGTTTGACTGTCACAGTTTACTAAAATTGCTATAAATAATTCTACGGAACTCCGATCGATCTATTTTCAGTTGCATGTGATAGATATTTCACAAGGGATCATTTTCCAATTGAAGACATGCTAAAATTTCAAATATATCGACCACAGTAAAATTTTGAAAACAGTAGCAAAATGCTAAAATTTATTAAACACGTGTTCAATCATTAAAATTTTTCGTCTCAAACATGAAATCTTAAACTGAAATATTTGGGATACCCCAATTATTATTAAA
>CAIGRB010118635.1:0-27056 GCA_903798255.1 Fraxinus quadrangulata
TTTAGAATTTAGGAAATCAAGCAAATTTCTTATTTTAGTATAATAGTATCTTTATGTTCCCTTTTAATTCTTGTATTTTTTTTTTCCTCCTTAAATGAAACGATACCTTCCCTATCTTGTTTACAGATATAAATCAATTATGTTTGCTGATATGGTGAAGAAGATAAATATTAATTTTCTCTCTTTTTTCTTAATTGTGGTATGTTGAATTTAACGTGCTGAACATTACATCAAAGCATAACGTTAACACAAGTTGTCTTGAATGAGTGGTCTGGACATCTGAAATGTTATTAAATTAAGTCTATGGATTTAAATGTACGAAAATGTCTTTTTTAATACCCATTTTCCATTTCCCTAGAAGCACCAAGGACTAACTTTGTGATTTCTAAATTGAACCAAAAATCTTGCTAGGCGAAATGTTTAGGACATGTTCTCTTTATTATTTTCAAGTCGTTTTCTGTTTTCGATTTTTCAAAATAGCGAAAGTGCGTTCTCTTTCTCATTTTCAAAAACGCGTTTTAAAAACAAGTTAAAAATTTACAAAGAAAATCTAAAATGACAAATTTGCCGTTTTTTGTGTTTTTAGTTACAATCAAGCAAAAATTTTCAAAACGTGTTTTTAGTATTTTCAAAACAATTTTTTAAAATGCCAAAAAAACACATTTTCAACAATTTCAAAATGGACACTCAAAACACAAAATCCGAAATGAATTCAAAACTAAAACACAAAGAGAACAACCCCTTATATTTCTGAATTTCTATTTCCCAAACCAATTCACTCATAAAAAATTGAGAGTTAAACTTGCGTGTGACCAGAATTCCTTGTTAAAGTAATTGAAAAATTTCAATTGAAATGCACGTCAAGAAGAATTCAGTTTGGGATGCTATTGGAGTCTTATTCAAGTTGAAATTCTATTTAGAAGCTCTATTGGGAGTTGTGATTTGTATTGGACTTTAAGAGGTGGATCGGGAAGAAAAGTCGCCACATTTTCGCTAGCTGGCCGCTCGAACTACACTTGGAGATTTTCTCCTGAGACTTGGTCGCTCGCCGTCGCCTGCCTGGCTCTCTAGCAACGGATCTGTCACTAGCTTATCGTTCGAGTGAAAGGGTTATACAGTTCTGGCCATTTTCGCGTTTTAACACGTTTTGACATTCTATTCAATTACAACTCATCTATTAGGGTTCGAACGTCCCCTACATGTTCCCTATAAATATTAGGATCTTCTGTATAATTTTATAGTGTGAGAAAAGTGATTACTGATTTTTAGGATCATTGTAATATTTCTCAATCTTCATTATTTGTGGTGAAATAAAATATCCTAATTCATCTGCCTTACTTTCTTGTCTTTTATTATTCTTTTGCTTACGATCATATACTTCATATTTTGCTACAACTTCGATATTTCAATCATAAATTACAACAAGTGGATCGGAGCAATATGTGATTCTTGAATTCCCAAAAAATAGTATTAAAGATTCTGGACATAATTAACACAATAAGTGGTACCAGAGCTTCGATTCAATATGCCGCAAGAGTGCAATGTTTGATTTGTTCGAGGTTCTTACTCGTGATGACTTCCATGAAATATGATATTCTGCATTTAGATCGGAGTACTAGATTTTCGATATGGTAGGTTAGGATGCGTATAGTACTCGCACGGAAGAATTTGGATGATGCATTGCTAGAAATTGACAAAATGCCCGCAACTTTTACTGCAGAGGAGAAATTATGGAAGGATAATAATACAGTTTCTCATATTCATCTTCATCTATCAAATATCATTCTTCATGACATTTTGAAAGAGGGTTCAACAACTGTTTTATGGTTGAAGTTGGAGCAATTGTGTATGACTAAAAGTCTAACAAGCAAGTTGCATCTCAAGCAGCGTTTATACTCTCGTCGAATGGTAGAAGGGGAATCATTGGAAGATCACCTGACTGTATTTTAAGGATATAGTCGCTGATTTGAAAATTTTGAAAATAAGTATAATAAAGAAGATTTGGCCTCTATTATGTTGGTTACCCGTTTCGTTTTCTTCATTTAGAGACACGATTTTGTATAGTCGTGATACTCTCACCATAGAGGAGGTGTATGATATTTTATTTTCAAAAGAGAAGATGAAGCATCTGGTGTCTGAGGCAAGAGATGGAGAAGGCCTTCTTGCTCATGGTGGTTTTGGAATTAGCAGATCGAAATTTAAGTTCAGTAATCAAATTTGTAATTACTGTAAGAAGAAGTGGTACATGAAGAAGGATTATTACAAATTGCAGAATAAATAAAAGTTGGCTACAAGTCGATATGGGAAGCAATCAGAAACTTCAGGTGAAACAGAATTCATAGAGAACATTGTAAGTGAGTGAGATCTCTTGGCTATTTCTGACATCGATTTTAAATCAGATGAGGATTGGATTCTGGATTTAGTATGTGTGTTTCATATTTGTCCTAATAAGGACTTGTTTACTATATATGAAATCGTTTCCAAATGTGTCGTGGTTATGAAAAATAACACACTTGTCGAATTGCTAGAATTGGTACGGTCAGATTGAAACTATTGGATGGGACAATTAGAACATTTGGCCAGGTTCGACAAGTTCTGGATTTGAAGAAGAATCTCATCTCGTTGTCTATCGTTGATTCAAAGGGTTATGAGTTATTTGGTGGAGGTGGAGTTTTGAAGGTTTGTCTAAATTGTATTGGAGGGATAAAAAGGTCTCAATTATACATCTTGTAAGGTCGTGCAGATCCTAGAAGAGTCAATCAGTACATGTTCAGTATCGTGGTAGACATTCAGTTTGGTACAATACCTTTAGGATTTGAATAATATAGCTTAGTGGAATGCAGGAGATAATGGAAAATGCTGCTTTGCCACCATCACCTATGATGCCATTATATTCTATTGCTATGGAATAACTCAGCGAAAAAAATGTATGTGGATGCTGATTTTGTTGAGTATGTTTTCAGCGCAGTAGAAGGTGTACAATCTAGCAACGGGCCTTTTTTAAAAGCATTTGGATTTGATTCTGCATTGGGGTGTGTTACAACACAGTTTGATGAATTTTAAAATCATTTGATTCTGCATTGGGGTGCTTGGATTCATTGGAAGATGTAAAGTATTTTGTGTTTAGTTAGAGAAATCAGTTTTGATTATTGTTGAAAAGTCAATTCATTCCATGCAGACGGATTTTCTTCTCTATGTGGAGAAAATTTTGAAACTTTGTTTGTTGCAGTGGATTTCGTGTTAAGTGGATATTGTTAGAATTTGGGTGTGACCCGAATTCCTTGTTGAAATAATTGAAAAATTCTAATTAAAGTGCACGTTTAAAGGAATTCAGTTTGGAATGCTATTGGAATCTTATTCAAGTTGAAATTCTATTTGGAAGCTCTATTTTGGAGTAGGAATTTGTATTGGACTTGAAGAGGTGGATCGGGAAAAAAAATCATCGCATTTTCGCTAGGTTGGCCGCTCGAGCAACACCTGCAAGTTTTCTCCTGAGATTTGGTCGCTCGTATGTCGTCCGCTGGCTCTCTAGCAACGGACATATCGTTAGCTTATCGCTCGAGCGACATGGTTATCCGGTCCTGACCATTTTCACGTTTTAACATGTTTTTGGCATTTTATTCAATTTCAACTCATCTATTAGGATTTGGATTTCCCCTACATGTTCCCTATAAATATTAGGATCTTCTATACAATTTTATAGTGTAAGAAAAGTGATTACTAGATTTTACGATCATTGTAATATTTTTCCATCTTCATTATTTATGATGAAATAAAATTTCCTAATTCGTCTTCCATATTTTCCTGTCTTTTATTATTCTTTTGCTCATGATCATATACTTCATATTTTACCATACAATTTCGGTATTTCAATCCTAAATTACAACAAGTGGAATGGAGCAATATGTGATCCTTGAATTCTAAAAAATTGACATTTATAGGCGTGTGAAAATTTATGTTCTCTAACTAATATTTTTGGGCTCATGAAACATCAGTTTACCAGACCTAATGTTCCAAAGCATAGATTTTCTTTCATATTTAAACCTACATTGACAAAAAATTTTAGCCACCCATGTAGGCTTCAACTAAACCTACTTTATGTAATTAGTTTCATTAAATAAGTTGCATACCCTTGAATTACCCAAACTTTTAAGAAGAAGAAATACTCAATACTTTAAACCCAATAAAATGTTAAATTTCATGTAAATAAACCTTCATTTTATAATTACAATTAACAAAATCGAGTGGCTCCTATTACTAAAATGATTTCTCTTAAATGAACCATACAACGAATTAAAACAGTTTTCTATATATATAAAAATAAATTCTTTATGCAATTATTTTTGTAATGAGGTGTTCCATTTGGCATTGAAAAAGACAAAAATTATGAGTACAAATTTAACCATGGCCAATTTACGTGTTAGATCTTTACATGCTCCCCTGGACGGCTAGGGCCCACGTGGCCCTTGCCATTTTGGCAAAATCCTTGTACAATTTATAGCACATATTTTGTGAGGACGTTAACAACAGTACTATTTGATTGTGAGTCCATCGAGGTGATAACAAGATAATGAGTACAAGAGTAAACATATTTGTATCGAATTGTTTACCTCCTCTCACATGTACGTGGATCCACGTGAATAAAAAAATCTCAAAATGTGATCCCCACCCTTCTATTATAAGTAGTCGGTAAAAAATTAGATAAAAAAATTCGGTACATTTAATATGGTCCATGAGTACAAGTGGATAAGATTAATATTTGGGTATGTGCCCAAAAATATTTAGTCTCGTTTGGTGAGGATTAAAATCAGATTTTTAGTAT
Organism: Fraxinus quadrangulata; assembly: GCA_903798255.1. Classification (NCBI taxonomy): domain Eukaryota; kingdom Viridiplantae; phylum Streptophyta; class Magnoliopsida; order Lamiales; family Oleaceae; genus Fraxinus; species Fraxinus quadrangulata. Next base: position 4,823 of record CAIGRB010118635.1, read on the forward strand.
ATTTTGATAAAAGTTGATGAAATATGTTGTTTAAAAGTTATATGTCCCATTAAATATATGATTATAATTAATTGTTAACTTTGATTTAAATTAAAATATGAATTTTAATCTTTATCGAACAGGGGCTAAGATTTTAATGTAATAAATAAACATTTCGAAAGGTATTGAATATATAATATAATGGATAATTCTTTTTGTATCAACTATGTAAAAAATTTGGTAGAAGATTAGATTATTGTAGCATGGTTGTAATATAATTTCATTTATTTCTATAAAAGGGATTTGCGTTGAACTTTTGATCAAGAAAGTAATAGTCTACAACTGTAGAATAAGAGGTTGACCCTTTATTCTGTTAAGACTGTAGTAGTTCTACTCTACCAATTAGGGTATGCGGTTTCTCTTGAAAGCGACGAGAAGATCTCAGGAATAGTAACATTACTACACTTGGGGCAAATTCGGAAGTGTATTGGACCTGGCCTTTTTTTATAAGAGTTCAATTCTAATGCAAGATCGTGCTAGATAAACTTCACTTAATTGCTTTTGATTTACCTTAGTTTGCTGTGAATTAATTGTTACTATACGTGAAATCTAGGGTCTTTGATGTATCAATGTGTGAGATTTTATTATCGATCGGGTCAAATACATCGATATGTTGAGAATCAAAAGTAAGCAAAGTAGTATATGATTGTTCACGATTGAAATTTGCCATTCGACTTAAAAGGTAAAAGAGTCAAGTTTTTTTTTTTTTTTTTTCTGATTAGTTTTAATTTAAGCTTAGTATTTGATAATAGTCAAAATGTTATTGAGATTTGTTCACAAAGAAAAAATTGAAGATGATGTTGCTTAAGTGAGAAGATATACAGTAGGGGTAAAATGAACAATTTAGCCCAGCAGTAATTATTTGATGCCCACTAGAGGTAATGGAATAAGATAGCAATCTAAGTTGATTTAATGGTAGGGAATTGAAATAATATTGTTTCTGTGACATTATATATTTTGAGAGGTCAATCTTGGATTTTTAGCAGAATAAGCACAAATTAATAATTGACAGAACAGCTTGGATCGGGTAATCTATGTTTAGTTATTAAGGAACTTAACATTGTTGATCAAAATTGAAGATTCAAATAATTTACATAATCCGTAGGAAATTAATCATGTGGAAGATTCTACTTTAAACGCTTATGTGATTAATTGTTTAGATCTACAACATACATTCATCTAAAAAAATCCTCGTCCAAATTTAAATAATTTTTTCCCATTTTTTTCGAGACTAAATTTCTAATAATTGGTATCAAAGCGTATGTCTATAATTAAGTATAAGCTGCAATTTAAAATCTTGAGATTGTATGCTTAGTTGAGCAATGCAGGGGAATTTGTTGATTATATGATTTTTTTTATGATGCATGAATTATTCTTGCTTAATGAATGGATGAATTATTATGAATGAATGGATAATTGTTTCGATTATAGCAAATATTATGTTAGATTCAGTTATTAAACCCTATAACCGTGGATATAGGATTCTTAAAAATTTAAATAGATAGAACCCTAATTTTCAGGGATACGAAATTGTAAAATTAGTTTTTGTTATTTCTTATTGTAAAACTACTAGGTCGAATAACTGAAGAAATATAAATCAAGAATTGAAGATGGTCGAAATTGGGGATGAGGTTCCCGTTGCCATCCCATGGAGGTGGCACCATTGGGACACCGACACACCTGGAATGGATGGCTGTTGCAGGTGCGTGACAAATCTAACATGCTTCGACATTACCTATCGGGCGATGCAATCGAGTAGTTCAACAACACTTGATCGGGTGCCACTGGCCTAATCGAGTTGCCCACTGCAGCACATTTGAGTGCTACCTATGGGCGATGAATATAGGGGTCAGTGGTATGATTGGGGGTTGCTTCCATCATGCAATGGGACCCTTGGGTCGTGCGAGGTCCAAAACCTAAGAACGAGTTAGAGCATTGGGCTTAGAATTGGACTTTGGACATGAAGATAATTTTTTTGGTGATGGGCCCGTTAATATTTCTCCCTCCGTGCGATTATCCTTGATCGTCTAGCTGTACGAAAATCTTGGGGAGTGAAGGGATATGTGGAACAGAAAGAGGTGAAAGACCCCTTTGTTGATGAATCTTTTGTATTGAACGAAAGCCTCATATCTCTAGCACAAGCCTTATCCCTCTATATTGGTATATATGTCTTTGACACATCTTGATTGCAAAGGTACATTACTTCATATTTTCATATTATCAATGCCACTAATTTCGCATGATTTTCTACAAATGAAATAAAATAAGATAATTCAAAATGTGTGCAAAGTATGCACAAAGCCATTACTTATCTGATTGGGACATCTTTCTTAGCTTCATGATTGGCATCCTAAGATAAGAGTTTAGAAACTTCTTAATCAGTGCAAGTTGGGAGTAGCTTCAATAAGCGACTTACTTGAAAATTAGTTTTAAACAACGTTAACAACACTAGAAAAATGTCAACTATGATTGTCCACTGATCTAATCATAGATTTCAATCCCTTTGCTTTACGCCGACTCGAACTTCTACGACTGAGAGTAGAAAGCTATATTAGTGATTGATTTGAAATTTCTCAAACTAAAATACACACAATGTGGTAAAAAGGTAATTCTTTTATGACTAATAAAATAAAAAAACGATTTTAGTGTTCGGCGGGGGAGGCAATACTAGTTATCAGATCAGAGAGATGCCAGTCCGTAAACTGGGTGATCAATTTGAAATTTCTAAAATTAAAGTATGGATAATGCGGTAAAAAAGGCATTTTAAAAGTATTTAACAAAGTACTACGGCAAAATTTGAAGTTTCCATTTTAATATTACGTTCCAATTAGGTAATACTTTATGGTTTCAGAAGATGGAAAAGACTTAGAAATTGGTTAAACCTTGTAAATATGTCGAATGGAGTACGAGGATTATCTCATGTCTCCTAGAAACTGTCCTAAAATTGAAGCCCAGTTTGGCTTTTAGCACCGACAATAATAACCAATCCAAAGCAGTCTGATGTTTGTTAACTCATTTTTGTTCGTGTACTTTCGTATGTATTATCATGTTCTAAAAAGCGTAAAGTATAGTTAGGTGTAAAGGTTGAGCTTCAAACTTTAAGAACCTAGGCATAAAAAAAGGTTACTCATCTTTATTATTATTTTAAATATTTAATCATTCTAAAAACCATTCAATAATTAAAATAATATGTACCAAACATTTAAAAAATTATAAAATACTTGATAAGTGTATTGTATGCACTTATTCGAGCCTAAAAATATAGTCATTTAGTAGTACTTTTTATTAATTATAGCTTAATTTAATATATATTTTGTTTATTAGGTTAAACTCGACGATTCGATGGTAAATTGAAAGAAAGAAGCAAAGATTGACAAAATCCAAAGTCAAGGGCTAAATTGCACATTTCCAATACACTACCAGAAAAATGATATTTTAAGATTGATGTTTCAACGACCAAATCAATTTGATCGTTAAAAATTACTTTAACAACTTCGGGGGTAAGTTTGATTGTAGAAAATGGATGGTGAATAATCGAATTTTGAATTAGTTGGAAATATGTTATAACAATCACAATATTAGTTGTTAATCCTATATTTTCTACTACCAAATAAATATTGGTCATTGTGAGTGGGCACCAAATTAAGAACTCCCACCAAAATATCTTTTGATATTCAACGAAAACGTAATCGATTGTTAAAAATATAGTAACTTTTACTACTAAACTATACCTGCTACAATGCGATTATTGTATACAGATGGACCTTTTGTCGAACAGGGCAATTGGGCATGATCAAGATAAGATTGGATCATCAAAGAATCATCAAAATTAGAGTGATGAAATTTTTCGTGGGGGGGGATTTCAAATTTAATGAGATTCTGAAAGGAGGGTTTATTTTAGTTAAATTAAATAACTAAAGTTAAAGTTTTATCTTTTGCTAAGCCAGAGGCTAGTCTATAGGCGCCTCTATCTGTAATGGAGGATGTGGATAAAATTTCTCTTTTACTGCTCGTTTAATTAATTAAATAAATTAAATATTAGTTTTTTTGAAAATAAGATTTAAGTTTATAAGAAAATATGAAAAGTACTTTAAAAATAAATAAAATACTTGATTAAAACATTATTGATTGATGATCATAGATCATGAGCACCTAACACATATTTATTCATTTTTATAATAAAATAATCTCAACAACTCTCTATACCTAGTGCTTATCCAAATATAGATAACAACTATCAAATAACAAATTAACAACTTCGTATTTATTTTTTGATTTGAATTTGACAATCTTATCATTCCAAATTATTTTTGGTCTCTTTATCGTTCTTTTGATCATGATTATTTATGTTACCAAGTTGTATGAAATTTCTAATATCCTCCTGCAAATTGTGCTGGGCTAAAGGAACAATTTGATTCGAAAAATTGAGCAATGATTATCTTCATTCTTGCGAAGATATGTTACTTGTATATATAAGCATTTAAAGTGCTTCCCATAATGTATGGGTTGTGTCAAGCCTAATGTAATGATCCAACCATGAATGAGAAGACTTTCACGAGGCAATGAGTTCATTTGTTAATTTTGATGTAAATTTTCTTTTTGTTTTAGTATTGTTTGGATTTGATGTGATGTATTTGATGGGGACAAATTCTTCATTGGTGAACTAATCAACTTGTTCTTGAACTCATTTGTCACTTTTGGTATGAAAAATTCTATTTCTATTTTGTTTGGATTTGATGGGATGTATTTGATGAACGAGAATTAAAGAGAGAACGTGTAAAGAAGTTGTCAATATTTACAGATAGCAAAGTGACACTAAAAGAGAAGAATTGTGGTGTGCTGAGTGCTCATGATTATAAGTCATGAGCATCTAGTACACATTTATTCATATTTATAATAAAATAAGCTCAACAAATATGTTTATCCAAAAAAATAAATACCAATTATCAAATAAAAAATTAATAACTTTGTATTTATCATTTAATTTGAATTTGACAATCTTTATTCTTAGATGATTTTTATATGATTTAATGCATTTTCAATTACTTGATTACTAATTGGATTGGTTGTTAATTTTATTGATTCTTGAGAGCAATAAAATAGATAGCACTTCATAACAATCATTATAAATTCCAATATAAGATAGAGATATATCGTTATACATTGCATTATTTCTATAGGTATTCTAACATTTTTAATGTTTGCTTTCATGTTTGTATTTTTTTATAAAAATATACAAATGTCAAATGAGATGATAGATTTAATTGATATCGAGAAATACTTTTAATTAAATTAGGAATGTTGATTAACAAGAATTTGCACATATTGTTATGTTATTTAATTGGACTGAAATGGCTTAATAAAGGAGATTCAAAGTCTTAGCAATCTTCTCATCTAAATTAACAAAAGCTTATTTGCTCACTATAATACTTTAGTTTAATTAGATAAATTTATCTAAGGAAGAATTACAGCCACAATGACAAACATTTCATTTTGTTGTAGACATAACCCAAACCTTTTATTTGTGCAATTCATGATGTCAAACCTTTCAAAAATTTGCACCCGAAATCCAAATGAATGATTTCATTCCATTTAACTGGTAGTTGACCAAAATAATGAACCTTGACCAATTTTTAAAATGTTAAATTGATAAATTTACGTTTTTCACAAACAACCAAATTTTAATTATTAAATAATAAAAAATAAAAATCAAAACAGCATCTTCTTCCCATCCTCATATATCCCTAAACCAAAAAGGGCGAAATGGGCGCACCCATCTTCGCCACCACCGACTTGCCACCGTTACCCACGGCTGGCCAAGCTTGTCCACACTCGTCTCTAACTTGAAATTCTTGTAGTCCTCAATATGGCCTTCTTTAGGCTTCCAAAGAAGAGCCAATCTTAACAAACACAGTGAAACACTTCTAAATGAAGGGATCTCGCCTACACTCAGTTTACCATAATAATTCATTTATCTAATTGTAAATATGATAAGATGTCCGCATGAATTTCTTTGTCCAATTAACTTCCAATTTTTGCATACTGACCATTCGGATTATGAAGACAAAAAGGGGCTAAGAATTTAAAATTGATACAGTTGGTATTAACAGGCCCCAAAAACACAAAGTAATTGCAGAAAATAAATTGAACACAAAGGATTTTTCGCCCTAAGGCTCGAATGTTCACCCAAAATAGGGTTAATCACCCGTTGAGCATTCACCGAAGTGATTATCACTTCAATCTACTAGAAACCAACAATAAATCGAAGTAAGTGTCACAATACAATAGATGTACAAAGGATAAAGCTCTCAGCTCAGATTTTCTCTCAAGAAACCACAAATACGATTACACAAAGTAGCCAACAATTACTGAACATAAACAGAACAGATTCGCCTAAACCACAACCTTACAAACACTAGATTTTACCAAGAAACACTAGAGTTTTGAAATTACAGGCAAAAACCAAAGATTTTCAGAGAGAGCGAGAAAAGAGAAAATCCTAGAATAATCTCGAATGAAGTCAAATGAAAAGGTCAAGCCAATAATACAAACGATCAGACGCATCCAACGATCACAGCCCTTCCACGTGGCTTCAACCAGCCTTCGGAATATAAAGAATGGGATGCCAGGTTGCAGTTTTTTTAATTTTGGGCTGGACTCTTCATATTAATTGGGTTTGATCATCGGGCCAAATTGTTTAAAGCACAAAACCTAACAATCTACACCTTACTTGATAATTTGGGTTTCATAGCATATTGGAGGTTAACACATCCCTCAGTTTTATTTGCTCTATGTACCTGCAATAAACACTAATCAGCAATAATATTTAGGAAATTTAAACAATCCCTAAATTTTTATAAAGACAGAATTTTAGTCTCCATATCTGCAGGATTACACTTAGTTGAAATCTTTTCAATTGTCATGATTTCCTTTTCTAAAATATCTCTTATAAAATGAAACGTAACATCTATATGTTTAGTTCTATCATAAAAGACGGTATTTCTACTAAGATGTATAGTGGATTGACTATCAGAGAACATAACAGCATCATTATTAGAAAAACTAATTTCATTTAGCAAGTTTTGCATCCAAATATCTTCTTTTACTGCATCTGTGGCTGCAATATATTCATCATCTGTTGAAGACAAGGCTACAATTTTTATAGCTGAGATTTCCAACTTATGTAGGTATCATTTAAAGTAAAAATAAATGCAGAAGTAGATTTCCTATTAGCAGAGTTACCAGCAAAATCTGAGTCAACATAACCTTTTAATTTTATCCCAGATTTATTTTTACAGAACATAAGGCCTAAATTTGAAGTCCCTTTTAGGTATCTTAACAACTATTTCATGGCTTCCCAATGATACTTACCTGGATTACTCATATATCTACTCAAGACACTTATAACAAAGACAAGATCAAGTCTGGTATAGATCATAATATACATGATAGATCCAACAGCATTTGCATAAGAAACATTTTCCATCCTAATCATCTCTATTTCAGTTTTAGGACATTGCTCAGTAGAAAATTTAAAATGACTACCAAGAGGTAAAGTAACATTTTTAGCATTTTTCAGATAAAATCTACACAGAATTTTTGAAATTTAAGACTGTTGAGTAAAAAACAGATAGTGCTCACTTCTATTTATTCTCATTTTCATCCCTACTATCCTTTTAACTTCTCCTAAATCTTTCATTTCAAATTCTTGTTTTAGTTTTTACTTAATGATGTTAATCTCAGTCATATCACACCCAGCAAGTAACATGTCATCAACATAAAGCAACATATAATATGAATCAGGGTCTCCACTGCCCTTTTAATACAAACATGGATCATATTCACTTCTATTGAAATCAAGTCCCTTTATAAAAGTATCAAACATGATATACCATTGCCTATATACCATTGCCTAGGAGTTTATTTCAAGCCATAGAGTGATTTTTATAAAAGACACACACAGTTTTCTTTACCTTTTTGTTCAAACCCCTTTGGTTGATATATAAATTTTTTCATCTAAATTTCTATGTAGAAAAGCAGTTTTGATATCTAATTGTTCCAGTTCAAAATCAAAGTGAGAAACAATATAAAGTAAGACTCTTATAGAGGTGTATTTGACTACAGGTGAAAATATTTCATTGTAATCAATTCTCTATATTTGGTTAAAGCCTTTAGCAACTAATATTGCCTTAAATTTTACACACTCACTATTAGAGTCTCCTTCTTTGACTTTATAAATCCACTTACAGTCAATAACTCTTTCCCCTTTTGGTTTGTTCACTAAGATCCAAGTCTTATTTTTGATTAATGAAAGCATTTCATCTTTCATAGCAGCAACCCAAGAACTTGCATGTTTTCCCTCAATGGACTCTTCATAAGAATTTGGCTCATTTCCCAAAAACTTTTGGACATTCAAGGCTGTAACAAATTCAGAATCATTGTATCTAGGAGGAGGTCTTATTTCCCTTCTAACTCTGTCTCTTGCAAGATGATAGTCTCCTAAAGGGTTTTTAGTTTGCTCAGGATCAAGTATAATAGCAGATTCAATCTCAGTATCATTTTCAGGTTCAGTATTTAACTCCTGCCCAAGCTCTACCTCAAATTGATCATTATTTTTCAGAGTTTAAATCTGCTTGAAAAAGTTTAGATTCTAAAACATTTTTATTTTGATCAGTTTTAGTTGTAGTTGTCTCTTTTTCTTTAGTGCGGGGCATATCTAACTCATTGAAGATCACATTTTTGCTAATAATAACCTTACAGCTCCTTGATTTCTTAACCAAACCCTATAATCCTTAACACCTTCACGATACCCAAGAAAAATATCTTTAACAGATCTGGGCTCTAGTTTTCCTTCATTCTGATGTACAAAAGCAGCACAGTCAAAAAAATCAGTTTAGAGTAATCAACACAATAACCATTCCAAACATGATCAGGAGTGTCAAACTCTAAGAATTTAGTAGGGCACTTATTCATTAGATAAGAGGCAGTTTTAACTGCTTCTCCCTAAAATAATTGGCAAGCCAGAGCTTATCAGCATACATCTAACCTTTTCTAGAAGGAAATTCATCATTTCTGCAAGTCCATTCTATTGAGGAGTATAGGTAACAGTCCTATGTCTAAGGATCCCATTAGTTTTGCAGAAATAATCAAACTGTTCATTGCAAAATTCAAGGTCATTATCAGTTCTAAGTGCTTTAACACTTTTATTAACTTGATTTTCAATAAGAGTTTTCCATTCTACAAAATTTTTGAAGGTGTCAAACTTGCTTTTCAAAAGAATGACCCAACTTTTCTTTGAAGAATCATCAATGATGAGCAAAAAGTATTTAAAGCCAGAGTAAGTGCATACAGTAGTTCGTCCCCACAAATCAGCATGCAAGTAGTCAAGAATAGATTGTGATTTATGAATGTCGGTAACAGAAGGCAATTTCTTTTGTTTTCCATAAATGCAATGTTCACAGAAAGATATTCTTTCTATTTCCTAAAAGACCTTGTTTCTTAAGAATGTACAAATTCTTATCACTAATATATCCTAGTCTTCTGTGCCATAATTCAAATTTATCAGATTGTGAGACTGTAGCAGCAAAAGATTTGTTTTGTAAAGGTAAAGCTTTCAAAGTGTAAATCCCATTAGATTTTTCAACATTAATGACTTTTGCAAAATCCTTTTGAAGTGTTAGAATACATTTATTTATGATGGTATTAAAACCTTCATCATCAAGGAAACCTAAAGAGATTATATCTCTCCTCAGGTCTAGAATGTATTTAGTTTTGTTCAAAGTGAGAACATTCCCATTTTCCAAATTTAAAACAGTTTTACCAATTCCTTTTATTTTGCAAGAGAAGTCATTTCTCAATATTACCTGTCCTCCATTTATTTCAAAAAAATCAATGAAAGAATCTTTGTGAGGTGTCATATGAAAAGTACATCCAGAATCAAGAATCCATTCATTTTTAGTTGATGATTGGCTGGCCATGTAAACCTACCCATCAGAAGCTGCAGCTTCTTTATAAGCTAAAGCAGCCACACCATCAACTTTATTAACATTTTTCAATTCATCAATCCTTTTGTTACAATCTTTAATAAAATGTCCCAATTTTCCACAGAAATAACATTTATTTCCCTTAGCCTTATTATTATTCTTATTGAAGTTGGATTTACTACTTTTGACATTTTCAGAAAATTCTTTATATTTTCCAAAACTTTTATTTGAGCAATTGTTATTGTTCCATTTTGAGAAATTGTTTCCTTTCACATTGTATCCAACTCCAATAGAGGAAGCTTTTAACTCACTTTTAAATTCAAATTCCTTATTCCTTAAGGAGGAAACAATGATATCAACTGTAACAGAAGTTCTTCCACATTCAAGAGCATTTCTCAAATCTTTATATTTTTCAGATAAGAATGATAATAAGACTACATATTTTTTATCTGAAAAGAGTTTCACCACTATTAGTGAGATCTTGAGAAAGTTTATTAAATCTGTCAAGATTAGTTTCAAGATCACAATTGGGATCAAACTTAAAACTGAAAAATTATTTCCACGGGTAACATTTATTGGGAAGTGTCTTAGTTTTATAAAGAGATTCAAGCTTTGCCCATATTGAATTTGCATTCTCAGTCTCTCCTACTTCTCTAATAACAATATCAGATAAATGCAGAAATATTGTGCTCCATGCAGTTTCACCTTGTTCAATTATTTTATTATCAGCCACTTCTTCCCCCCAAGATTCATCAAGAGCTTTAGCACATCTAAAATGAATTAACAGAGCTTTCATTTTTCTACTCCAAAGGGTAAAGTCTCCCTTCCCATTCCAAATGTCAACATCAACTTTGGTACTACAAATGTTAAGAGTTCGAAAGACACAGTAAATGCTTAAGCAATGTAGAGGCAGTGCAAAGTATGATGTACCACACACAAAGAATAACAGAACCAACTATTACACACTTACACAAAGTAATAGAATGCAGGAAATATTTATTTCAAGCAAGTGTACACAGTTTAACAATATCAAAGATACAGATAACAAAATATCACATATATAACCCAAACACTAGAGGATACCAATTTCGAACTATAGAACTCAAAGATAATTTTGAAGAAACCGTTAATCTCAGTCCCCTCAAATTCTAGGGTTCTCGAATGAAACCCTAGACAAAAGAAGATCTGGGAGGGTTTCGAACAAGATATCCAAGAAAAGTAAAGATCGAAAAGGGTACAGTAATTTAGGGTTAGAAACTCGTTACTAATGTCTCAGCTCAGAGGTGTAAAATAGTGAAAACCAAAACTATTTTACTTTCTCTGCCAAAGGTAAGGAACCAGACCCTTTCCAGAAAAGATCTTTGTAGATCTACAGTCACATTCACCAAGAAAAATTCCAAATCGAAAAATTTTGAAGATCGAAAAGTTCTGATACCACTGTTGGTATTAACAAGTCCCAAAGATACAAAATAATTGCAGAATGTAAATTGAACACATTATTTTTCGCCATAGGCCCGAATGTTCACCCAAATATGACTAATCACCCGTTGAGCATTCACCAAAGTGATTATTGCTCCAATCCACTAAAAATCAGCAATTAATCGAAGCAAGTATCACAATACAACATATCCACGAAGGATAATGCCCTCAGACCCAGATTTTCTCTCAAGAAACCACAGACTCGATTACACAAAGTAACCAACAGTTACTGATCACAACAAGAACAGAATCACTCAAACCACACCCTTACAAACACTAGATCTCACCAAGAAACACCTAGAGTTTAGAGATTACAGGCTAAAATCAAAGGTTTTTAGAAAGAGAGAACAGAGAGAGCAAGAGATGAGAAAGCCCTAGAAGCATCTCGAATACCGACAAATGAAAAGGTCGTGCCAATAATACAAACGATCGGACGCATCCAACGATCTCGGCCTTCCACGTGGCTTCATCTCAGCCTTTGAAGTATAATGAATTGGTTGCCGGGTTGTAGTCAATGGGCTGGACTCTTCAAATTACAATGGGTTCCATCATAGAGCCCAAATTGTTAAGCATATATCTCAACACATAGTAACATATTTATATATTATGACTGTAAATCTAAGAAGTCTTGACATCATGTTGGAACTCCACATCCTTTCATTTTCAGCAATAAAAATAATATTACACCTTTTATTATTAATTTGAGCGACAAAATAGTTATTGAAGTTGAAAAAAAATGGACTAATTATTGCACGAACGGATCTTTCCCTTATAGGATTATTCAACCAATTCTATATTATTGTTACGGTGGTGGTGGTGGTATTGGTCATTTGGTTGGCGCCTGCACTAAGCTCTAGGGCTCCAAAGACAATGGAATCGAGGACGAACGTGAAAGGTCATGGATTTCCGACAGTGGTGGCAGGGCAGTTGGCGACGACGACTGAACAGTTTGGAGGCAGGGTGGGGTGGGTTGTATCGGGAGAGAGAACGAGTTTTCCAAAACTTTTATATATTTTTATTTATTTCTCTCTTTTCATTTTTTTATTTTTTTATTTTTAGCATTCTATTTGGCAGATTTCCCAGAGGGTTTTCTTCATTATACTCAAAAGGATGTATAAGTTACACAATAATTCATGAAAATTTGGGCTAACATTGAAACTGAATTAACCAGTGACTATCTACTAAAAATTTGGCACAAGTGATTTACACATTTCAGATATGTAGCCTAAAACAGCAGTAAGATTTCACTACATGTAACTTTCACACCACTGAATTAGCCCCGGCTACAAGACAATCCTGATATCCACTATCATGTCATTGTTTAATTGCATCGACTAGTTTGCTTCTTAGCTTCGAAGGCAGCTCCATCGTTGAGCATGTCTTGAGCATCAGTTTCCATTCCAAGCTTGGAGAGGGCTAGAGCCTGCATATAAAAAGCAGTTGGCCATTCCGGCAAGCAAACTTGGGCCTGCATTGCATCTCTCAGTGCGAGTTCCGGTTGGCCAATCATCAAGTACGAGAGTGCTCGTCTCACAAATACTGTACCAGAAGTAACAGACATCATCGATACCAACTGCCCATCGAAAAAATCAATGTCAAATTAGCAGTTGAACACACATTACCATATTGAAAAAGCAAAAGTAAATACGAGGTTCAGAGGTTAGAAGAGAGCTTATAGAGGAAGCTGGTCTGAGGAAGCTCAAACTCATCTACAAGACGCAGAAGCAAAAGCAAAAGCCTTGCCAAACGGACCCTAATAATAATAGATGAGATTGAAAAACAAAGAATGTACCTTTGAATAATTATCAATGGCACTCTTAAAGTCCTTGTCCCTGAATCCAATATCCCCAAATTTCTTTGTATTCAACATATCTTGAACTTGTTGGGTCCATTCTTGGAATGAAAGCTGCAGACGGACAATATTACGAAACAAAATGTCTTTATGTAAGATTGCAACATCCAAAACAGAAATAAACTTCCACAAATACTGTATTCAATATAGGAGTAAGAAGTCAAACTTATGGCTCACAAATATACAAGATATGTAGCATCAATATTGAGCCTAAACAGCACTCTCCAGTTTCTCTTGTCATTAGAATTATCTTTCAATTATTTCAGATCTTATAGGTCCCTTGAAATTCTTTCTTCCCATTAATTGATTATGGAGAAGTGGAGACAAATCAACTCACCTCATTTTCAGCACCCTCTTCGTCTTTATATCCTGTTTTAAGCAAGATGTCATGCACAGCAGTAAGGTCCATTCTCGAACAAGCATTTCCGAGAGGAGAAAGCATGGGAGGTACAACCACAGGGGTTTCTGTAAGAACCATCAATACATGCGAAGCAACCTAGGACACCAATGTGAAGGAGAACGGCTTAGTACATTCATGATCATGTTGGTTACTCCACCAGTATATGTGGCAGTCTAATACTTGTAACTGTACCTCAGATGACAAACAAACATAAATAAAATGTTTACCTCCTGCTTTTGAAGAGGGGCCACAGAAGTTAGAAGAAATTTCATATCAGGCCGATCTCTAGCCTCATATTGGAGACACTTAGATGCAAGTTCCACTAATGCAGTAGCATCTTCATTAGCATATTGTCCTTCCAAGGATGAGTCCAAGAGCAATAAAACATTCTTTCCTCTTATCAAATCCAATGCCTGGAGAAGAATAAATACCAATTTTCAATAAACAAATTAAATCAACAGGAAATTGGAAATCGGGACTTAATTTATGCAGCTAAAATTTTAATTAATATAAAATGAGGGAAGGCTTTGATAAAGGCCGACAAACTTGAATATAAATATCATTCACCCTCTCTGGATAAAATAAAGAAAAGAATTAGTGAAGACCTCCACAAGGGCCTTTCCTTTCTGAAGAAAATCAAGTGCGCCATACCTATTCCGGTATCTCCTCGAGGCTTAAAACTTGGGCTAAGATCTCAGCGAGATAAACCTCATCTCAGGCAAGATGGTCTACCTTAACAAGGACAAGGTACAGAGAATAGCAAATTTACACTAGGGCATACGATGAGACGCCCCATCCAGATAAAGCAACTCATCCATGATTTGATAGTATTTTGTAAATGGACACTACCTGCTGACACGCTTTTAGGACCCTGCCTTGAGGACTGTTAGTTAGAAACTATCGGTTCGATTTTAGTACACTGCTATCATGTGTTTGGTTACATGAATGAGAGAATCAGAGTAATCCCCAAAACCATAGATTCTATGAGGAACTGCTAAAAGGGCCCTGATATAGTGGAATCTTTGCATTGTTACATATTTTTCAATTTGGACCTATATAGGGAGAGACTCGAGAGACCCTCTCTTTATCTCTCTATGATGGATACTAATGGATGATGACAACTGATTGGATACTTGTCACATTCCCCTACCCAACGGACAATATTAGCTAGCGATAATTTAAATAATAGTTCATTAATGAGAAAAAATATCAATACTCCAGTAATTGTGATCTTCGCTTGGAGGAAGTGGCATTTGACTCTTCCAGAATTCTTAAACAAACAAGATTTCTGCACCTTTAAAGTAAGGGAACCTACAACTTATTAAAAGTAGGACCATGGATTATGCATCCTCAAATAGGTAAAAACAAGCTGGATAAGACCAAGACAGTCAATTATCTTTTAAACCATGTAAGTGCCGCATGTGAAAATACATCCAGTTCAAAAAACTAAACACGTGCTAACTAGATAAAACCCAGAATTTGACTTGTCAGCTAAATCACTTAGTCTTAGCTCTCAAGTAAGCGATCAAAAGAGTTCAGGTAAAAACGAAAATATTACTCTTCAAATTTAAAATTACTAGGCATGAGAAGTCTGGCCCTAACATTATCTGAAATTAAAGTTACAGAGAGGGAAGAAGTCTAGCCCTTACATAGTCTGAACCTTGTCGATAAGTCATTTTGATGGTTCATAGAATCTTTGAGAACACAAAGGGGGAAACTGCAAAGAACCCATCCCATTAACTTCTCATAGTTCAACCCAACCTTCTAAATCTCTGCGATTTTCTAAACCATCTTTATGCCTCCTTCCTTTTAGCTCGTACTAACAGTGTTAACTCTTGTTATGCACACCAATTCATGTTCCCATATACAAAAGTATAGGTCCATATCTTTATTTTGACAAATAAATAATCAACTTTAGTTCTTTCTTTGAAAACACAAGATTACTTCGGTATTAATTGACTCTTTGGTTGTTGATTCCCTCTTTTCTCGAGTTATCAATTCCTTTGGCAATGAAATTAAACTAGAGGCATTTTGGTCATTGTATATAAGTTATTGGAATGATTTAAATCTTTGCTGGCATGTGCTACTATCATCATTAAGTGTTAATGGTTGACAGTGATTAACAGGGTTATTGAAACGGGGTTAGATAACAAGGGAGTTTTCAGCAAAGCTCAGAAAGTAACTTGTCATTAAACCAACTATCCAAATTAACATGGGGAGCATGAGAGTGTGACAGAATGTATATTACATGGCTAGGAGGAATGTGCTTTCCACTCAAAAGGTCCAGTAGAACAGTTCCATAACTGTAAATCACACTTTCTGGAATGACCCTGCCTGTAATTTTGGGAAAGAAAAAAGAAAGGAGTCATACCTTATAGATAATAAAGTGTGATCATAAATTTTAAACAAACAGATACAAAACTTTCGGATAGATTGACCAGGATCTGATTGCTGGCAATCAGAAAACTCACTGATAAAGAAGTCAAATATATTTGAAATATAATTTTTCAATGGTAAAATTCAAAACAATGGCATTGGAATCAGTGAGGCAATTCATGTACACTCGAGTACACCGAAAACAGATAAAAAGCGAAAAACCAAATATGTAGACATTTACTCATTGGCAAGGGCTCTACGAGATGCACTGGAAGTTTAATTAACACAAAATGATACGGTGGAAAAGAAAGTTCCACAACAAGTATACACAGATGCCAAATAGAGTACTTGGGTGGGTTGATTGCATAGCAATCTAGTCGTCAAAACTTGTATTGACCAAGCATTCCATCCATGCCTTCAAGTTAATGGCTTTTGCATAAGTTAACTCCAAGGTAACTTGTAGCACATGCTATAATTATTTTCTAAAGCAAACAACAGCAATGTGTTAGGTTGTTGATATGCAATCAATGGGAACTTGATTGCATATAAACAAAGTACAAGGAAAATGCATGATTGCCACATACAATCTCCCAGAGTGGTCAAATCCAGTGAGTTTGGTATCTGTTCCTCACGGAATAAAATTCATCTTTCCAAACCCATCCCTTCAGCTGATCACATCCATATAGCCCATAGGCTTCCAGGAGAATTTCACATGAGCATCCTCTTTATCATCTTGACAAAGAACATACAATGAGCAGCCAAAATAGCAGTTTTGGCAATGGCCAGGAGTTCCAAACACTGTTTATGTAATAGGTTTTTTCCAGATGACGACTAGGATACATTCAGAAAATTTTCACAAGGGAACATTCTTCCTAGTGAAAAATCTGATTGGTCAAGAATTTGTCTTTCAAATTATTTGTTATTCTGCAATAAGGTAAATGAAAATAACAATTGTTGTTCATGAAACTATTAGAGATAGACATTTCTCACTCATTAAATGTCGTCGGGCTGTGATGTGAAGCATATTGTAAGATATAGCCCTCGTTTGAGCCGCATTTTTTCAAAGGCTCATTTTCTCAAAATTCGTTTTCAACCACACATTATCCGATAAAATAATTTTACATGTAAACAGAGAACTTTTTCTTATTTTTTAACCACACATTCACCAAAAAAAAAAAATAACTATTCCAAAACACATTTTTCCCCAAAATGGGTTTTTCCCCAAAATGGGGATCAAACAAGTTCATAATTCAACTTTGGCCTTAAAGTTTAAGTAAATGTAAGAGACAATTGTCAAAAAAGTTATTAATATATTTACCTTGATTCCTCGGTTAAACTTCTTTACAACAATTCAAAAAATTTACACACAAAGGAGGCATTCTCAAGCATGATAAGGGAAAGAAAACAACCAGATAAAATTTCTCATAAAAGATATAACGGAATTCTACCAGATTTCAAATTTCGGTAACAAATTATATAGAGCAAGATAAAATATACCCGTGCGCAAAAACTCAGGGGGCGTATAAGCTAGATTGGTGCTATAACTCTTTCCATCTCTGCTGTTTTTCATCAGGCCAAAACTAGATAAACGAGGATCACCATCCTGTAACAGAAACAACCAGATTCAACAAAGATTTAATGAGTTTCTAAAAATGATTGTCCATGCCACCTTTAACCAACCGACATACGTCACAGCATATTTAAGGAATGCACCCTCTTCCGGAGAAATAAACAAGAATGAAAATAACAGAGAATATCTTTCAATCTTCGAAAATAGAAATGATCTTGAAAACGCTGAAACGGTATGTGAGTGTAACAAAGGTTTTCTATTTTTTATGCACCAAATCTTCAGGTTCTAATAATCACTAGTGTAGATCAGGGTCTAGATCCGCCTGTACAGAGACATATGTCAGTCCAAATTCTGAGGATAAATTGCTTCTTGATTCTTATGAAGAGATTGCTACATGATTCATGATTGCTGAGATAAGAGAAGACTTTAAATAGAAATAAATCACTGCGATGAGAAAAATGAGCAAAAGTATTTGTTGACATTGAACTGATCAGTTCAATTTCTGTAATCAGCTATTGGTGCGCATGATCTACAAAACTCTAGCCCATTATCTCTACTTCAATAGTTATTGGAGCACATATTATGTCGAGCGAGAACGAAAGATTAGATGAAGATGTCAAACTAATCATCCTTGTTCTCGTGTAACTAAATAAAGTTTCTAATGAATCAGTCGATATCAATCATATCTTCTTCAGAAAGAATTTGACAATAGGTCATCACAAAAAGGGTGCCCCAATGGCAAGTAGATCACTAAATGAGAGTTTCTATACTATCCGGAGGAAGTCACTAAGATGAACCCTGTTGATTAAATTGCTGCCACTAGAATTACAGATCATGAATGAGAAACAGAGTTAACTAATATTTTAATGTTTTATCCACGCACAGAGTTACCTTCTTATGCAATGAAGTATCGAATTCAGAATTTTTAAAGACTCAAAAAAATGGAAAAAAATATATACATATGTACAAAAACATATATATATCATAAAGAAAGAGGTACAATAGTAGTTTCGAGGCAAAGACAAAAATTATGAGAACTGAATAGTTGTTTAGAAGTACCTCATCAAAAAGAACTCTGTAAGCATTTAAATCATGATAGATTTTTCGGTTTTCAGCATTGCAGTGGTCAAGAGCCTGTGCTATATGATATGCAACTCTCACACGCATTTCCCATGGCAAAGGCTGTTTATCCCCTAAAGCAAAAAATAAAAGTCATGCACAAAACAGAAGACGGGACAAGAAAATACCAACTAATTTAAACAAAATATTTATTATGTAGGACTTTAAGAATGTCCAGAAACAAGAAATAAGGCCCAACAGTCATTTCCTTATTTCTCACATGGCTGAACTGCCAATTTGGCATACCAATTAAATAAGATGCACAGAATATTAGAGATCCCATTCACATAATCTTCTTACTTTCTGTACAGATGAGAAGTTGAAAAAGCAATTCACAACAGTAATCTAGAAGATATATGGCTGGAAAGTAGAACGAAATAGTGATATCACATAATATGTTCAAAAATTCCATTAGCATGGCTAAAGACTAAAATACATACAGTGAAAGAGGTGCTTTGACAGTGTATCGTTAGGCATAAATTCAGCAACTAATAGACGCTCATCTCCCTCGGCACAACATCCAATTAAATTCACCAGTCTCTTGTGTCTAACCTTACCAACTCCAGCAGCTTCTGCCTGCAGATGAATT
Organism: Fraxinus quadrangulata; assembly: GCA_903798255.1. Classification (NCBI taxonomy): domain Eukaryota; kingdom Viridiplantae; phylum Streptophyta; class Magnoliopsida; order Lamiales; family Oleaceae; genus Fraxinus; species Fraxinus quadrangulata. The sequence continues at coordinate 24,230 of CAIGRB010118635.1, forward strand.
TCATAATAATTACTAAGACTGATACATGATTTTTAAAATTAAACACAAGACTCGAGAAATTAATGGAAGAGATACATAGCAATCTTGATGTTACAGGCATTCAGACAATAGCTCCATTGACATTACAAAAATCTCTAACTGATTCCATAAATCCCAAGAATCCTCTTAAAGAAGTAGGAGTATATTTGTTGTGCTTAAAAGTTACTTTTCTAGAAAGAAAGTTGAGACTTACTTTCTAGAAAAGTAAGTTTTGTTTGTAAAAAGAAGTAACTTCAAAAATCATTGTTTGGAAAAACAAATAACTTAAAAGTCCTATCCAAAAAAAGAAAACAAGTAACTTAAAGTAAGTTTGACTTACTTCTAAGCACAATCAAACATGCTCTAAACCAATTAAGATGCCAAGATTGGTTTACTAGCATAATACATTTTAGTTACTTGTACTTATAGCTTCAACTTTCCTATACATTGACATAAAAATTTGAATGACATAAGTTGAACATCAAAGATCAGCAGACCACTTCCCGTTTTACTGTGATTAGCATTAAGCATGTGAATAAATAACTTCATAAAATCAAATCAAGCAGAATCATTAAGTGAAATCAATCAACTCTTACAGACTTATTTTGTGGAAGTAGACCTTAAGGAGGAATAAAGAAAACCTGGCAACGTTGTAACAATTTGGAAACATAAAGCCAAAATGCATCTCAAGATTTTCCATTTTCATTAAGCTTTTCTCCTATAAAGTATGCTAGAATTCACAAACCGATATCTAAATTGGCAATACAAAACAAAAACTTACCACAAATTGTTGACGGTCGGGCCATGACTGCTTTGAGAAGCGCTTAATGGCAACAGGCTGGTTATTTCGAAGCTTCCCTCTATAGACAACATTTGGAGCTCTCTCTCCACTCTCTGAAACAATCAAATCGCTGTTGAACTCATTTGTTGCAGAACGCAGCTCCGCAAGGCCAAATTCTTGAAATGCAGGCACCAGATCTTGATTTCCTTGGTCCCCATTTGCTTCATCGACATTCAACAGTTGACCAAAACATCAAAAGAGAAAGAACAAAATGTAAGTAAAAACACGGGAATAAAGAACCTATGCCAGAATCATGAATGTTATGATGCATATGGAAGCAATAAACATATGAAATTCAGAGTTCCTAGATCAAAATTCGGCATTGAAATTCTCATTTTGTAACATTAGGCTAACACATGTTACACAAATACAACAAAAACCAAAAGAACTTTCTTTCCCAAAAAAAGTATAGAACAAACTCAAACCCAAAAAAAATTACCAACATCAAGTTGTAATGAAATGAAAATTTTCACTCAAGAAATCAGCATTCAAAATGCAATCATCCAACAAGAAAAACACGAAAAAGTAGTTAGAAATATAAACATAGGAAAAGACAAAAATGTTAATGCCAAACTCTTCTGATCCTGTGAGAGCAAGGTGCAAAAATTATGAAGATAATAGAAAGATGTAAGACCTCATTGTGTAAAGGTTGTATATGAAATAACTAAGAGAACAAATAATAAACTATTTTGTGAACTTTTAGTACACATAAAATAGACATTTTTCGAATTTTTAAGCAAGAGAGAAACTATTAGATAACCAAAAAAGGGTCTTTTTTTCATCTAAGCCTTCAAAAAGCAGCCCTTTTCAATACACAAATAAACCCCAAAGACAGACACAATATACCCATACAAACTTATATACAATTATATCTAAGCATTAAAAACATAAAAAAATAATAAATAATAATAATAATAAACCACACAGACAGACACAATACAACCGTACACACTTATACACATTTTATACAATAATTACTAAGTAAGGAAAACTAATAAATGATGCCCACAACAAAGACAAAAACTTATTAAGCATTAAGCATGCAATCAATCCTCAAGTCCAAAAAAAATCTGAAAATAGAAGTACAACCATAGATATACACAAATTTATGAATGACTATTAAAAATAAGGAGTATAAAGAAGAGGAAATGAAGGATACCCAGATCTGATTTGGAGTCAGGCTGCGGAGGTTCTTGGTCAGGCGACTGAACATTGGCGGTTTTGGACTGGAAACAGCCCATTCTTTGTGTGTTCACGTTCACATGCTCACTCCACTGCTTATAATTGTGTGTGTGTGTGTATATATATATATATATAACTTCGTCTTCCTCTGTGTGTGTGTGTGTGTGTGTGTGAATCTCCTCAATGGGTTTGGAAGAAAAGTTTGATCTTGGGAAGTTAATGGAAGACTTTGGAAGGGCTGTATTGTGTTTGTATATTCTGTATATTTGTGATGATTAGAGCGCTCAGCAGGGACTGCTGGACAGAGTCGACGTCGGGGGTGCGTGGGTGGGTGCACTGTCACATGATAGATCGATGATTGGCACGTGAAGAGAGAGAGAGGTGTGTCCTAGGTGTGTGTTTTTTCAAACTGTTTGTTTTCACCTTTGTAATACGTGTGAAAGGGTGGCCAGGAGGAGTTTGAAAACTAGATCATGTTTGGCAAAACTGGAAAAGGACCGAACTTACTTTCTTTCTTTCTTTTCTGAAAAGTGACTTTCAACAACAGGATGGATACAGACTTGCACTTACGACCAATATGCGATGAGTGTTGAATAGTAAAAATATTGAAATTAGATTACAGATAGCAACGGGTTCGAAATCTCCAATTACGTGGATAAAGTTCCTATCAATAGTCGGGCGCCCTGGGGACATGGTCCCTTTTCGTCACTGTCCCCGATTTTTAAAAAATATTTTTTTTTACTTTTAATTACATATTTTTTAATAAAATAATATTATATATAAATT